>WTSP01005079.1:0-23741 GCA_025331215.1 Actenoides lindsayi
AAAGAAGTGAAGAGGTGAGAGGAAGGTAGGGGAGAGGGGTGGGGTGGGTGGGGAGGGGGGCGGGGGGGGGGGGGGGGGGGGGGGGGGGGGGGGGGGGGGGGGGGGGAGACAACTATGTCTAAGTGGGTAACAAATATATGATCATTGCAGAGGATACTCCTTGGAAAGCATATGTCTATTTTGCCTGAAAGTCTCTAAAACTATTGTTTCTAAGGGTTGAATTTTAGGTAGGATGAAGCAAACTAGGAGAGATTTTCAGTCAGCTCTAATTATGCAGTTGTAATATGCCTTGTCTCTAACAGCAAAAATCCGCATCATCTATCAACCAAGGAAAAAAATTCTTTTTTCTACAATTGTCACTTAAGAGAGCAGATAGAGACCAAACGATGCTCTGTTTGAGGAAGCAGACATATACATCAATTCAGGAGTGTACCCTTAGTGGTTTGTACTAGAATATTTGCTATGCTGCTTGTTTTATATAGGAGTTTTACAGCTAATTGACAGTTACTTGCAAGGGTATGAGAAATATGTTCTTAATGAAGCTCTGTGTGAGGTCTTGCCAGTGCTGATTTGTAGTGTACACTTGGGTCTGGGAGACTCATTGCTTATTACAGGATGTAGCAGTAATGGAATAAACATGTGGCTATATTCTTAGTAAAAATTTAGTGGCTGCAGCCTGACTGTGAATGCGAGCACTATGATTTTGTAGCCATACTCTGATATGTGACTATATTGAGGCCCCTTTGGCTGGGGAGACAAGCATCCCTACCTAACAGCACATCAATTCTATTCTCTTTACATAAGGACTGGGAAGTAACAGAGAGCCTGGAATGCTAACCAGGGAGTCCCTCCATCTGTAGGGACTCTTTCTTGTCCTTCTGAAGCTTGCCTGAATAAATTGTTATTTTTTATCTGCACTGAAGACCCAAGACAAAACTTTGCTAATGCTGAATAAAAGATCTTGTGACTGTTGAGAGACTATCCCATGGATCATGACAGATGCCACCATGTCAGATGTTTACAACTAGGATGGGCCAAACAAATTAAATACAACTAGGTAGTCAATCACACACCTCTACATTGTAGTTTCTGGAACAGACATAAAATGGGCTATATCAGGCCAAAAGAGGGACAGAAGGTCAAGTCAGATGTAAAAATAATTTATGATGTGGCCTTTTCTTGACATGCACATTAATCATGTAATTGCTTCAAAAAAAAGATGCTGTCACATTTATTGTCCAAGGGGTTAAAATTTCCTTCTGATTTACTTTTTTCCAGCCTTATTTTTCATCTAGAATGCAATAATTTTCAAACTTTTAGTTTCTTTCTGTGGTATTTTTATGAAACTAGAACACTGTATTGTTCTTTGTTCTAACAGGTCATCTTTTGAGCACTAAATTGTTCTCTTTCATCTGTTCTCTCACATGATCTCATGTAATGACTAATTTAGTTACAGAGCACTTAGAATGTTTCTCACCTTGAAACTGGTAGTTAAAAGAAAATTTTTATTTGATTTCTCCCCTATTGATCATCCTGCAGTATATTTCTGTTTTGTAGCATATGTTATTCCACTATGAATATTTTGACAGGATGCAAATATTTTCTGCTTGAATTAAGCAGGTTGCAAATGAAAATCAGTATACATTTCATTTATTTATTTTCACAAAGTAGTCTTCTCCTTCCTGCATAATTTTGTACAGTCAGTGAGTAAGATAATAATCCATGTCAGGCAGTTTATTGGATTGTGGTGTTTGTGTGTCAAAGATACTGTTTCAACTCAAAATTCTGTAATGGTGGAAGTTCTGTTACAGTATTTCCATATTACATTATCATTCCTATGCATAACTAAATTTCATGTTCTTTGTTGTGTTTTTGTTGTTGTAGAGACTCTGTGCTGGTTTTGACTGGGATAGAATTATTTTTTCCATACTTACTAGTATGGAGCTATGTTTTGGATTTGTTCTGCAAACAGTGCTGATAACACTGGGATGTTTCTGTTACTGCTGGGCAGGGCTCACACAGACTGGGGGCCTTTTCTGCCCCTCAACCCACCAGCCAGCAGGCTGGGGGTGCAGAAGCAGTTGGGAGGAGACAGACCTGGGACAGCTGACCCCAACTGACCAAAGAGATATCTTTGTGACATCATGCTCAGCATATAAAGTTAGGGGAAGAGGGATGTTGGGGGATGTTTGGAGTGATGATGTTTGTCTTCTCAAGTAACTGTTACATGTGATGTGATAGGTGATCTAACAAACATGGAATAGAAAGCTGTAGAGGAGCTCATGGAGAGCTAAAAAGACTGAAAATGAGATTCTGGAGATTTGGTGTGATATGAAGACAATGCTTTCTGCTTTCTGTTCTTTACAACTACTAGTACGGTGGCCAAGACCTTGTAAATATTTCGGTTGTGGTAATAGTACTAGTGAACTAAGAGCCTTTTCACATCAGGAATGATGTCTCTTCACTGACTCTCAGGAAACGATCTGCAAGAAGAGACAGCAGCTGTGGAGCCACACAGCCTCTTAGATGGGACACAAGAATGTATCTGATGTAATCTGATGGACATACTAGTGCAGTCCTCCTATAGCTTTTTTTTTTTCCAGATATTTTTAAGCTTTGTAGATTAAAAGACTTCAAATGGTTTATCCTGGAAGTCTTTTGTTATGTCATCTTGGATAGTAGTAATCACTAGTATGGATAATAGGTTTCTATATGCAGAGAATCTTCATCCTGAGAAAACTATTTGACTTCCTCTATGTCCTTTAAAGGCTAAGGGGAGAAAATTATCTTAATCTTTACTCTTTTGTACATTATTTCAGGGTTTCCCTTTCAAAATTCCCTTCTTTTTAAACATTTGTCTCCCCACAGATGACATTATTCTTTTGCATTGTTGTATGAATATAGTTTGAAATAACAGGTAATTTGGTAGAGTTCCTAACATTTCTATCTATGATAACACACAAGACAGAGTTTCTTTGGAGGACATAGGCAGCAATGTTTGCTTTCTTCTTTGCATATAAAGGATTTATTGACAGAATTTGGTTGGTTTTAATCAAATCCTTGTATTCAGCAGCTTGCTTTCTGAGTCTGTGCAACAATGCAGTGTGAACTGAAGGAATCCCTTAACTGAATGAAGTACAAAAGTAATGACTTTAAAAACCCAGTGTACAAATTGCAGAGTATGATTCAATATGAACTATAAAGTAATCATGCTTGCGCTTTGAGCTATCGTCTTAGACTTTTTAGTCAACTGAACTGGTAGAGACCCAGACTGTGAATATGCCATTGCTTAAATCTGACATAAATTCAGACCTGTCTTTACAATTGCCACAGGTACGTGATCTCCCTGACTGCGTTGTGCTGACTCTAGCACTTGTGCAGCCACTTGCTGAGCTGCATCAGTCCTGTCAAAGGATGGGAATGGGATATTTATTTGGATGTCTGGATG
Source organism: Actenoides lindsayi (assembly GCA_025331215.1). NCBI lineage: Eukaryota > Metazoa > Chordata > Aves > Coraciiformes > Alcedinidae > Actenoides > Actenoides lindsayi. Next base: position 3,449 of record WTSP01005079.1, read on the forward strand.
GATGCTCCTCTTCAGCATCATCCTGGGCTAATGCCAGATATAGTGGATATGTAACTATGGCCTTGTGCTCTGTAAGGATCTGTAAGTCAATTACCAAATGAGCTATTTCACATTTTACTGTGTTCATTTGCAAACAGAGGAAAAATCTTTAGCCAAGTGGAATTTCCTGTTTTAAACAGGTTTCCCTGCAGCTGTACTCCTGAATGTATATCTGTAGTAAGTAAACTGAAACACCAAAACCAGCTATATTGACCATGGTGAGGCTGTGAAAACAGTTATTCACTGTTTAAAGGTTATTCTTTTTCAGGTATTTGCAAATCTTGTTTAACTTTATTTGATGGGCGAAGTGAAACCTTTTTTTTGCCTGCTCAGCTGTTAAACTCCAGTTATTCTGTTTGTCCTGCAAAGTTAATTAAATTATTCATAACTTCAGAGATCTGAAGATCAGCAGGGACTGTCATAATCTTGTAGTCTGACTTTTTGCATCACAGGGGCCAGATTTCCCCCAGTAATTCCAGTATTGTCTCTATAACTAATGCAGTGTGGACAGCTATTCTGACTTAGTTCACGTGTGTATTTTCCATATTTGAAGGGCACGTCTAAAGTCAAACTGTGTTGGATAAATTATTTTTCTGCCTCATCTGTGTGCTGGGATTACATACCTGGAACTTTTTTGGTTCTGTTTTATTTTAATTTGTTCTTATTGTCATACACTTTATCCTTAAATAGCAAGGCTAGATGCACATGATTTTATTTTTCTTGTTTCCAACAATTTTGAAGATTGGTGGCTAAACTAGACAATTTTAGGTCTGACCTTACTTAGTCTCTCAGAAACGTAGATTTACTGTAATATTTCTTAGTGCATAGCCTGGAAAAAAATATGTTCATGTTAAATCTTCTCTCTGACTTTGAGCATCAGTTTGAGATCACAGAAATCTACTCTGAGACTGACTCAAAGAGAGAAATTACAGTTTCAGTTATTGTCTCAAAAGTCAATAACTTCCCTGTACTTTTATTTCCTCAGTGGTTAGAAACAAACATGAACTTTGGTTAGTCTAGTTGTATCTGTGTGTCTTGGTTTGCAAGGGCTATACTAAACTGACACTGCTTTTATCAGTGATTTAAATCATAAATGGTTATCTATCTTTCAGAAAAAAATAAAATAAAATCAACCCCCCCTGTATTTTATGGAACTAAAATATTTTTATTTGAGCTGCTTTGGCCTTTTATATGATAAATCTTAATTTGTGCAGATAGAGCTACTTGGTGTATATGTGTGCTAGAAATGAGGCAGGTATTTAGTGGGAGAAGAAAAAACACAATTTTAGTGGTTTAAATGGCTTCACAATTTGGAAGATATTTGATGGCATTGATACTGGCATTGAATTCAATATTTTATCAGCAAACCTGACTATAATTCTTGGAAGACAAAAAACTCAGAAGACAGGTCTCAACATCTGTCAGCCACCAACTGCTGAAATGGCAAACAAGCCTATCATTAATTCTGTAAGTGCATGCTGCCTGTCACAGGAGTATTGGAGACAGCTATAGAATAAGTACTGTGTTAAGCTAAAAAGAAACTGTGAGAAAGAAGCACATTGCAAAGATAAATCCACAGCTCAAGTATTTTAGAGGATGACAATTAAGATAGCAACTGCAATTGTAATGCGTCTTAGGTATATTATCAACTTTGAACTGCAAGTAGAACTCATGCAGAAGAATATGGTAGAACTGACTTATATTGCTACTAGGTATATCTTATTTTACAAGAATATGTAGTAATGGTGTTGTTCTCCTGATTGCTTATATTTAAGTCTTATATTCATGTTCTCCTTTTTTTTTTTTGTTCCTCCCCCTCTTTCTGATGTTAACTCTTTAATTACTGATTTTTTTAAATTATCAAAAGTCTTTAATTTTAAGATCCTGAGAATTTAGTGTGAGTCCAACCTCTTTGTTGCAAAAGGAGAAACCAGATTAAGTAACACGGAACACAAGTGTTGCTGCCAGTGATGAATCGGGTCTTGCATAGAATGGCAAATAATTAAAGTTGCAAGTAGTACAAAACATAACCTCAACCTGTCTATTAATCTGAATAAGAGTCTAAGAGGGAATTTAAATCTCATTTACTTGAAAAGTAGCAGAATTATTAGGGGGATTTTTGAAGAATTTTTCATGAGGTCAATACCATTCAGTATTTTCTTTGTAAAACTGTAGCACAAAATATTAAATGTTAAAGCTGCAGTGAGCACAAATGTGGAAATCATGTGTAGAGGAAGATCCATCATTTTGTAAAAAGTCCTGGCTAACTTTGAAGAATGGAGTGATGAGTTAGGTTAAAATGCAGTAATGCATGAGCATCATGTACATGGGAACATAATGACTGCTTCTTCTAGAGAAGGAGGCTTTTCAGTTACAAATTGTTCAGTAAGTAGATGATGGATATAATTTTCATGCAGGAATGACCAGAGCTGTCAGTATGGTATAGTTGTTGGAACACTACATACAATTTTAGAATACATTTCCATGTGAAATAGAAAAGTATCAATATTGTTGCTTAAGAGCCTGCTAAGACCATATTATTCAAGTTACACAGCTTCAAAAAAAAGAATTAGTATTGGAATGGGTCCAGAGAAGAGCTGAGCTGATAGAATAGAGGAGCTCGAAAGAGGAAGCTTCTAGAAGGCCAGAGAGTGCTCATCCATCCTGCATGATAGAAGGGGTGTATGTGTTTAGGATTAGCTATTGCCCAGAAGTTCCACGAACGTATGGGATCAACACGTCTGCGTAAAATTTATAGCTCATAAGCAAGAAGCCCAGTATGTTTTGATCCATCTATGTGAATTGAGGGATTGCTGCATTTGTACTATTTGGCATATTTACATACCTTATGTGTAATTCTGGACAGACATGTGACAATTCTGGTTTTTCTCCAAAGCATCCGTAATGGATCTTGCTAGTTGAGAATTTTTTTTTTTCCTGCTTTTTATCAAAGTGCCTGCAAACTGTGTACAAGAACAAATTCTAGCTTGATATTACCTTCAAGAAGAAAAATATAAAAGGAAACCAGATATAAATGAAAAAGGGACCTTTTCATGTGAACCTTTGAATTCCACCCCAGGGTTATCTATCTTTATTATCAAAGAAAAAAAATATCCACTTCCTTCTTTTGTTTTCTTTAACAGTAGAATATCAAATTATAGATCTATTTGAAAAAGATCTATCATAGCATCCAATTTTAACAGGCTTTAAATCTTCCATTCTTTTTTGTGTTAGAGGTTAAGACATTTTGGTATTATTAGTAAATTAGTACATTAGTAAACATCTTTTTATTATAAACTACTAAGCAGTCACTACTTAATCTGCTGATGGTACTTACAGTATTTATAACAAAGAATGTATATTTACTATGTAACCTATAACTTCAGTAATCAGCATCTCAGAAATAACCAGGGCTTGAAGATGCATTCACTGGTAAGCCACGCCACATTACAGAAGTTCATGGAGTATGGTAGGGTACAAGAAGCAAGTTACAGGAGACTGGGGTAAATTTGTAAACTGCATATAGAAGTACTTGAAATGCTGCTGAATTGCATATAACTTTTGAACCATTCAAGTGAAAATATAATACTTAATCTCGGTGAAACGTAGTATGGATTTTCATTCATCACAATATGCTGCAAATTTGAACACCAATCATGTAATCATCCACGATTTTTCAAATAATATTCTTTTTTGAATCAACAGAAAGTACTGTTGATGTAAAATTAAATTAATAGGTAGTTAAGTTTATGGTTAAGTCTCATTTGCCCTACTCATTTAGTTTCTATGGCTTTCTGAAATCTCATTCTATCAAAGAAATATGGCTAGATAGGAGAGAAAATTACTTCTCTATGCATTGAAAAGTTAAGATTTACAAAATGGATTTGACATGTAGAACTCTTGAAAAAAATTAGTCTTAGAATTTTCACAAGTTTCTATTGAAAAAAATCATTCATCAGTCTTTGGTTGTAATAGGAAGTTCTATTTTGATATCAAGTTATAAATTACTTTTTTGAATGTATATTAACTATTTTTTTAATAGAATATTGAAAAATCATTGGGAAAACCAGAAACATCTTATTTCCAGAATTTTCCAACAGTCTATATCTCAAAGTTACTTTAAGCAGAAATTTAAATCAGGGCTTTAAAGAATATAGCAGGCTTTTGTAACATGTAGTTATGAGGAAGCATAAGATAGAAGAGTAGCAGTATTTTTTTTTTACTTGATAAACCATAACCTGACTAATAAAGACTACTGGTGAACTCTGTCAATTAAGCTATTTTCAATACAGAAGCAAAGTAAGAGCCAAAGATGCTAGAATGTTTATGTGAAATGAGAATCTAGATCACTTTAAAAAATGTTACTTGAAGCCATTAACCTTCATCCTATCACTACAAGCCTTTGTAAAAAGTACCCTCCCATCTTTCTTGTAGGTCCCCTTAAGAAACTGGAAGGCTGCTATAAGGTCTCCTCAGACCCTCAAGCCCAATTCTCTCGGGGTGTCCTTGTAGGGAAGGTGCTCCAGGCCTCTGATCATCTTTGTAGCCCTCCTCTGGACCTGCTTTGACAGGCCTTTCTTGTCTTCGGGGCTCCAGAGCTGGATGCAGTACTCCAGGTGGGGTCTTACTAGAGCTGAGTAGAGGGGGAGAATCACCTCCCTCAACCTGCTGGCCACACTACTTTTGATGCAGCCCAGTATACAGTTGGCTTTTCAGGCTGCACTTGCACACAGTTGGCTGATGTTGAGCTTTTCATGAACCGTCATGGCCAAGTCTCTCTTTTCAGGACTGCTCTCAATCAATACTCCACCCAGCCTGTACTTGTGCTTGGGATTGACCTGCCCCAGGTGCAGGACCTTGTTGAAATTCCTGAGGTTGGCATGGGCCCACCTCTTCAGCCTGTCAAGGTCCTTCTGGATGCTGACCCTTCCCCTCAGTGTCTCAACCACACCACACAGCTTGGTTGGTGTTGTCCACAGACTTGCTGAGTGTGCACTTCATCCCACTGTCCATGTCACTGACAGACATGTTAAATAGCACTGGTCCCAGTACTGATCCCGAAGGAATGCCACTTGTCTCTGGTCTCCACTTGGACATCAAGCCATTGACCACAACTCTTTGAGTGTGACCATCCAGCCAATTACTTATCCACCAAGTGGTCCATCCATCAAATCGTATGAGAGTGACCAGGACCTTTATTAGTAATTTTTCATGGCTCTGCAAACCTTTCCCACAGAGGGAGAGATCTGCTCATCTCAGAGCAGAGGTTTTCTTGCTGTTAAAGATCTGCTACCCATCGCTTCTACATGAGAGCTTCAGTTTTGTCTTGATGATAAACTAGTTTGAATCCTCACCAGTGGTTTTGGCAGACTAAAATCCGTCCTATTTCCTGATTCACGTGGAAGTTTAGTCTGGATGTAGAACTTAGTTAAATTCTTCCAGCTTGTTTATATTGTAAACGTTTCAGCTCATGATTTTTGCAGCTGAGAGTGGTAGCACTCTATTTGGACTTCTCCACTGCGATCAAACAAGGACAATTCTCTACTGTTCAACTTAAAAGTTCAGTATTTTGAAGTTTATCACTATCTTAGAAAGGCATGAATCAAGGTTCAGTCTGAGCAAATTGTATTATCACTTCTGCCTACTGTGACATGTATCCCCCAGTCTCCTTTAATCCTCTTTTGTTGTTTGCAGTAAATTTTCAGTGTTTCAGTTTCATTTCAAGTGATTTATTTTGTTGAGGTAATTCTGAAATTCAACTGATTCATGTGCAAATTTGTAGCTACTTATTGATAAGGAGCATTGTTTCTTCACAGGTGAAAGTTATGTCTCACAGCTTTGAAGCTAGTCTCTTAAAAAAGCTCGGTTAAGAGGAAAAAGACTCTGTTTTTTTAAAAATAATATTGTGCAACACACTTCACTGGAAACACTTTATAAAACAGAAAACAAGATCTCTCTTCAGTATACCAGTGCTCATATTTATTCTTCCACATAAATCTGTTATTTATAAGCATATATAATGGGAATTTTAGTAAGTAAATATTAAATTTAGTAGTAAATATTAAACAGTTTGGATATGATATTCATCTCAGTTGCATGCATTTTCCACTGATGATTTGCTTGCTAAACTACACATACACTTCCATGAGCATAATTTTGCATAAGCTGATGATTAATAGTAGATTTTCTATTTTAATGTGGCAAGAATTCTTTACAGTCTGAGTTAGTGTCAGAATTTATAGAGACTAAACAGAATGCTTATTGCAACAGTGACTTGAGTTAATGCAATAGGCCCATAGATACAGTGCCATGTTAGAGCAGAAGATGCTTCTGAGTAGGCTTTTAATGAAAAAGATTAATTTTTATGATAGCACTCTAAGTTAGCACTTCCATAACTAAATTTCATGAGTATTTTTTTACCTCAAACATATCAACAAATATTGGACTATGTAATAAAGTCATATTTATATGGCACCTCTATTGCATTCTTTCTTCTGGGTAAAATGCACCACTACCTGAAGCTTCTGAAAGTTTCTTTGCTTTGATTTTTTTTCATCCTGTAAAGAATGAAACATCAAATTTAGTACCTAATTGGAAAGTTTATGTGTCAATGTACTGCATGTGATATGATCTCAGGAAAACTTCGTCAATGAGAACATTTCTTATTTTTCTTTTTATTTATGTGTGGGGTTTTTCTGATTACAGACCATCTTAAAGATTTCTTTATGTGCCATCTTTTTACATTTATCTGAACATATTTCCTGGTTATTGTAGATGTTCTGTAAGGAATGAACTCAGTCATGATATATGCTGTCATAACTCTTACTTTGGTTTTGAGGGCTAAAAGTAATATTGTGTTTGATCTGATTATAAGTGTAATGCCAAAGTTAGCATCTTTATGTCTCCTGCCAATATATACTTTATGTGAAATTTTCTTGTTAAGCCTTTTGAGAATTTTGCATCTTCACTTCCCAAGTCATTTTTATTGATGGTAACTGCACTGCATCTACTCACTGTAGATGCACTGAAGACACTGTAGCTTACCTGTTAGAAGCTGTCCCTGCTGCTTCCTTCTTTCCCTAGTGAAATGGGGATAATGACACTACCCTCCATAGCTGACACATGATTTCTAATTATGTCTCTTGTGACCTTTATTCTTTCTACTTCTACCAGTGGACCTGTTTCTCTCAGAGCAAACCAGAATCTGTAATTTTAAATGAAGCCTTGTTTTTTGATTAAAGGAGTAAGAGAGATTTATGTTGAAAAATGATACTTTTAACCCAGTAAGGCTAATGACAGTTATCTTTCAGCAAGCTAACGGGTGAGTGTTTACCCCCATTTCAGTTCCTATTTATATCTCACTCTCTTCGACTTTGGGCATTTTGCCTAACCTCCCTTTGCTGCAGTCTCTGATGTGTGACAAGGGAAACATACAGTACTTCCAGACCTGACATTTCTGTCTGCCTCTTCCTGGCCATGTGAAAGCCTTCTACCAAATTAGGTCAGAATTAGAGTTAGGAGCTGGGAAACCCACTGAATTCAGACACTATTCAAATATTTACAGCTTTACACTATCCCTTCACAATAACAGTATCTCCAAACAGGTAAAAACCAGTTGTTTTTTGTTTCCCACTGCTTTCATCTACACAGTAGGTTACCAGCTTCCTAATTGCAAAGGTTAACAATGCATTATTTGATGTAAACTCGTGTCTAGGTCAGTTTGGGTTTTTTGGTTGTGGGTGGGGGTTTTCTGGGGTTTTTGTTTGTTTGTTTTTTTCCCCACACCCCTCCCAAGCCAACAGAAGTGTACAAATGCTGGAGAAGTATTGACACAAAGTGATGCTGGACGTCTATCTTGCACATCATGCACAGTAAGTGGAGAGAACTTGAGGCATATAGCCTAGATCTTCTGAATAATCCTTTGCTCTGTTTCATTTCCTCCAATAACTATATAAGGCTTTTGACTCTAAGGCACCAGAATTAACAACATAAAGATAACCCTTGCCTTCCCATGTCTTGATTTGTAATTCTACTGAACTTTACTGAACTGTTAACTCATCTGGAATGTCAGTGCTTTTGCCAGATGCACATATTAAGTTGAAACTGCTCATATGTAAGTTCACTTGCCAAACAGAAGCTGAATCATTTCATACTCCAGGAATTCCCAAATGAAAGGTTTTTTTGGTCAGGAATATGCTGAGAATGAGCAGTGTGTGATGTCCATTAGTCATTGCATGCCTGCTTGTGTCTATGTGTGGTGGGTGTCTTCTTCTGTCCTACCTTGTGGATACTCTTGTAACATAATCTGGCAGTTTCTATTTTCCTCTTGTTTTGGGAGTGATTTATTTTAAATCTTCAACAGTCCCAATATACTCAGCATTTTTAGTTTTATCAGTACAAGAGGATAAGCTATTTCTAGGGCACTAGTAAATTCCTCTCAATTTTTGTTGGGTTTTTTTTTCCTTTTTTTTTTCATTAGTAGTCTTCCAGATGCTTTGAATAGCATTTAAAACAAGCCTTCTCTCTAGTTATCAAATTGATGGAATCACTTGCTCTTCCTAAGAGAAATAAAATTACTGAAGCTGAGCTAAATGCTTGATAGTATTGATTCCAGGGATAAAATCATAGTTCTTTGATGCAAATTCTTGCAAGAATGGTTACAACAGATGAACAAAAATATTGCTGAATTAATTTCCCTGTATGGATTCTTTATCCCATAGACTCAGTAGTTTGTGAGGCTATGTTATAAAAATCTGTGCTCTGCAACACCCATAATCCAATACTGTTTTTTCTCTGCCTCAGGGACCTTTTGAAAGTTTAAATACCTTGATTATGTTTTTCCTGAGCTTTTTGACTACTATGACAAAATTGTAGCCTTTACTAGGAACCACTTTTTGAAATAACTTTTCAGATAGCAAAGCAGGAGTGTTCTTCGCTCCAAAAAAATTGTCACTCAAAGGGGGGAAAATGCAGTGAGGCTGTTTCTGGTTTTGGAGTTAGGTGGAGGTCTCTATACTGTACTCCAGCATCTGTGGAGGTATGCCCTTTCAAGCAGAGTTACGTTTGATTTTCTATCTATACTGTCTTTTCTGACCTGTGTCATTTTACAGTTGGACTTGATCGTCTTTTTCAACCTAAATAATTCTATGAGCTAATGTGGCTAACTGGAATTGCTGTTTCTTGTTATAATATGCCTTATGTATGTATGTATGGCACCAAAACCAAATATGAGTGTTTTCCCAAAGAGAAGAAGAGAGAAAACCCAGACTAAAGACTGAATTATCATTTTCTGAGTACAGCTGCAAGAGCAGGGGAGTGTGGTTGAGGAATTGATCTGTAACTCTTTGGTTCTGTATAAGCCACAATTGCAAAAGAAGAGAGGCACACGCAAAGAGCAGCCTGTGAAAGTGTTGTTGAATGAAAATTTGTCAGAGAGCTTCTTTAGTTGCTTCACTTAGCTCATCAAAATGGAGGTTCTTCCCTTCTTGGACAGCATTACCATAGTAAAATGATACGGCACTGTGGATAATACCACAATGCGGAGCAGGTTTCTGTGATTTAGTCCCTTTTTGTTATTACAATTGCTTCCAAGTGGAGCTTGTCATTTGGACATCTGTAAATGTAATCAGAGACCCAAATAAAATAACTTGTTATACAATTAGAGGCCACAAAAGCGCACTTGTAGTCATTTTTGACCTGCAAATTATAGCTGATAAAAGGGTAGGACTTTTTAGTGAGAGCTAAATATCAAATGTGATCTGATCATTGGAACAGTCATTTCTGCTTGCTGGTTTAAGAGAGTCAGAATTATTCTAAATCTGTCATTATGAGGCAGTTGTTCACAACCCTTTGCATGACAGGAACCTCACTAGGGTAAGTTTAAAACTGGAGAATCTAGTTAGAGGAAGGAGAAATGGACATACACCTAATCTGTATGTTCTCCCCTTTGATGTAAAACTGACTGTGTCTCTGAAATGACAGCAGAATTACTGAAACTATTGAACAGCATTTTCAAACCAGTAAAGTTCAAAAATGTGCTGGGAATAGTGTCTACACTATACCCTCCTTCTTTAAAGGGCTTGATTTACAGGAAGTACAATACATATTCAGATAAAAATGTTCAGATTCTGTGGATTGCATGATTGAGGGGTTTGTTTGTTTTTCCCCTGATATTTTCCTCGTTTAGCTTCAGGGTTTCTGAGCCACTCAGATTATGTTTCAAGGTTGTTTTGCTGGTGAACTTTAAATACAGATGTTGCTTCAAAAACAGGAGGGTGAAAGGTCAGTCTTTCATGGTCCCCTGGCCCCTGGTGGTGGGTCTTTTTAAGAAAAATAATAAATATTACAATGTCTGTTAAGAAGCTCTACATAGCATGGGCTTGTATAGTGCAGTGTGACCCTGGGTTGAGAGTCTAACCTAATAATCAGTAAGTGACGACCTCTACCTGACACAGAAGGGTGTCTTACAGGGACACCAGCACCTAGAAACAGTGTGTTTTGTGGTGGCTGTGCTAATTAGCACCTCACTGCTGTATTTATCCTGCAGCAAGTTTCAGGGCTTGCTTGTCTGTATCTGGCTCAGGCATCTCTGCATCAGTCTGCACTGCACTGTAGAGGTACAAAAACAACTGCAGATTCTAAGTTAAAAGTGGAAACAAAGCAAATATCCTTTCCTGAGAGTGGCACACGTGCTTACAGGATTTGGTTGTCACTTTACTTGGTACACAGAAGGTCAGTTTGGTACAGTTTTTCTTCCCACTTCTGTATTCACTTCTCCTATGTCTGTGAAGTAAATTTATGCTCTCTCTGGATTTAGCTTTTGAAAACTGGAGCCTCTGAGTTACATCACTAAGCAACAAAATTTTCCTTGGTACATTTTATTAAAAATGCTAATAGTATTCCAGGTTTCATGCATCTGATTTTCTAGAAATACCTTGAAAGAGCAGATGTGTTACCTTGTTGTTGACTGCATCTGGTTTGACTTAATTAGTCTAGTGATAAAATTATGTTAATGAGATGGGTTTGCACAGACAGAAAAGCCCGTGGGTGATGACGCAGGGTTTTAAGTAGTTTGGAGTCTTCATTTGTTTTGGTTCTCAGAGAACCCTTTTTTCTTCCTGTAAAAATTATTTGAGAATTGTCTGTGTGTTCTGCAAAAATATGAAAATATTTTTGAAGCTATAGAAGGAATAGTGTAGTGTAAATCTATAGTTTATAACTAAAGAACTACATAGAGATTGTAAATCATTTTCATAAAATCCAAATTATATTCTGTATGTTATTGTTACCTTTTTTCCCTTACTTAAAAGTGCACTTCAGTGACACATCCTGCCCCTTTCTTCTTGCTGTAAACACAGTCTTTCAGAAAGAAATGACTATATTTTCCCTCCAGATCTGTCAATAAAGGGCTGAAATTCCATTTCCTGCTACAAATTCACTTAATCTTCACAGTCTCTATTATCTTTAACTCTTTTCCTCTTTGCCGATCTCTGATAATTATTTATTTATTTAACTGAGGGGTGGATTTTCCCTGCTTTTCACAGCTGTGGCTGCAACATAATGTTTCCTTTCATCTGTACATTTCAAGGTCATCCTCTGCTCCTTTCTGAGTTCCGGTGAAAGCTGTGCAATGTGACCAAGTTTTATTTGTCCATGTAAATGCCAACTCTGCCAAACAGAGGATAAACCAGCACGGATTTTACAACTCAGCAATCATCTCCCTTTTGAATGTGACATTAATGTTGAGAAGGTGAATCTGTGTAAGCGGCAAAGGCAGGCTGTGAGGACTGGTACTCGGGCAAAAGAAGATACCAGTGTGGCACTTCTGCAGAAACTAAATTCAGTTGGTGTTAGAATAATAATGAGGAAGAATAAACAGAGAGAAGCCACCATCTCAGTCCTGCCAAAGTAGGCTGAATTGGTACTTCTTGAGCATGGTTTATGTGCACCACTGCTGATTAAACCATGTGTTACAGAATAGGAGAGGATTATATTGAGAAAAAGGTATACAGCTGAACAGAGAGAAGTGTCTGCATTTTGCTTAACTTCCCTGCCTTGATCACTCCAGAAACACAGAAGAACTAACTTACGCTGATTAAAAGCTATTTGTGGAAAACTCTTGGAAAAGATTAGCATTTGTTTTGTACAAATCGAGTCAGAATCATATGTGATGGTTAAAGAGGTATGAAAAGGCCTTTGCTGTGGTGGAGTTGTGGTGTTGTCTTTTGTTCTTGTCACCCTTGACACAGAAGAGAAAACTTTGTTGTAAAATTCCCTTTATATGAAAAGGAAATTAACACAATTATTGGAAATAAGATTAGGTAAAATGTTTTTTCTGTGTTATGTCTTATTGCATTACTAATAATTGCCAGGGAAACCAATATAACTACAAACTCTTCTGCTAGAAAGCTGGCTATGATTATAAACAAGGTCAATTAAAACTCTACCTGCAGATAATGAAAGAGATAGTGGGGACCTGCTGTTGTTTCTTCTCCATGTCCTGGTGTCCTTCTACATGCTCAATTGCAATTAAATAGAAAATGTTTATCCCCATCAGTATTATATGTGGGTTTTTTACATTAAAACCCCAATTTCTTCTGGTTTACCTCAAGAAGAATTGTTGTACGCCAAGTGTGGTTTTCCTCTCCAGATTGTCACATTGCTCTGGAGGCTTCTGTTTCAACCCAGGATGTGTCAGTCTGCTGCTTTTTCTCAGTGCTTTCCCTTGGGAAACTGGATACTGTTCAGTAGCTTTACTAACTTTATAATATGATACCAAAGTAAATTGTAGCTCTCTTTGTACATGAGGTGTAACCATTTTCCAAGAGGTTAAGTTTAGCTGTTTGCCTTTCATCTACAAGGGTGCCATTTCTTATGTTTTACAAAGAGTCCACCCCGTGAGGCACAAGCTATGAACCTTTACACATCCATCATCAGGCTTTTGGGAAAAAGTGCCGAAGTTTGTACATAAATCTTTTTAAGGAACAGATGCTTATGAACTTTCTCTCACTTTGAATTTATGGGACTGACATTTATTACCTTACTGATTTCAGCTAAAGCCTACAAGGGAAATTGATTTAGGATGAAAAAAAATATACTAATAGCTTGATTAGAATCATTTTCAGCTTCAAAGGACCCTCATGTCATTCTGCATTAAATAATGATCATAAAATCAATTTTTGTATCTCTGATTCCCTTTTTGCCTTTTCTGAAGGTGATGTCCTTTGCAAAGGACACATGATTTTTGATGTTTTATTGCTTTGAATAGCATTCCCATTCCTTATTGGTTTGGAATTTTTTGATCCCAAGCCCAAATATATTCAGGCTGTTAAGACAATTCTAGTCAATTAACAACTATGAATGCTTCTTCTAGAAAGTGCCACAAACCACAAAAAAAATTATTTTAGTCCTTAAGCAAGCTGTTTCTGTCTGTCACAAATACCACGTATTTTACCTTTTACAACTTACTCATGGATTTGACTTTTGCCCTTTTAGTGCTGTAGAGGACAAATCTGATGCTCAGAGAAGTAGCAGTTGCTAACATATCTGCGACTGCTCATGCTGTTCAGATGTGCCTCAAGTGTGTGCAGATGTGTCTAGCTACGTCACTGCTAGTTCTCTCAGGTAGTGTTGACAGCACATCCTGGCATTTGGGAAGCTGTGTTACTCACACTGAACTCCATGCCCTACAGCCTCTGAGGCAGCTTGACTGAAAGGTCCTCTGTCTAGAAAAAAAATGATGTTGACAGTCTATGTGCAGCGTTTAGACTTCTCAGCATAGGGAGGTTAAAAGAATTGCATGCGGGCATCAATGGATTTTATTAGTAAGAATAAGAGGGTTGCATTTTAAATGTGTGCATTTATTAGGACAAGGAAACGATGGGGTTTAAACTATTTCTGTTGATGCCACTCATCAATGTTGTATCTCAGCGTTTCCCACTTGGGAAATATCATCAAAAAGGAGGTAAGCATTGTTACCTACTTATTACAGAATGGTGAAAAACAGAGAAGATTTTGGTGTGACCAAGATAGGGATGAGCTACATTTCTCTGGTTCCTCAGTGTGAGTATTTGACATTTGACCAGCAGTGAAACAGTGGAAACTATTTCAGAGGAGAATAGTGGCTGCAGAGGAAAAACTTCTCACAAAGATCTGAAAGTAAACCATTCTGTCACATAAAGTTTAAATGCAGACCTTGTGGAGCATAATTTTCCTTTGTCTGGATTTTTGATACTTGAATTTTCACATGCATTTGATTGTGAAGGTAGGTTACAGAGTAAAAGTTACTGATTGTGATTAGGTGATATTTAACTCTCAATATTGTTCTCATCAATCAGTTTTCAGCATCAGATATTCACATTTGTAGTAATTTTCTTTGGTATTGTTATGCAGTGATTCTTTGATTAAAAGTGCCTTGAGTAAGGCATTATGTTAGGGAAGCACAGTTTAAAGAGTAATACTCTTTTTTTCTCCAGTTTGATTTTTTTTTTTACATGTCTCACAGTTTTCTTTGTAAATAGCTACAACTAGGTGAAAACTACTGTGATACTGATATATATACACTGAGATATATATTCATTATCATGTTAATTTATCATTAAATTCAGTTTACAGATCCTAGAATAATCCTTATGGGAAACACGGTATTATTATACAAAAAATATACTTTGACCTAGTTTTAGACCTCATCCTTTCAGCAGAACTGTTAAAACCAAGCATGTCTATCAAGCGCTTCTAAAAGTCATATTATCTGATGAAGAACCAAGACCAAAGTGTTCCATCTAACATTTTTTCCTCACTGGTTGAAAAGCAAAACCGTAGGGGGATAACTTAATTGAAAAGGGAGGATGTTTTCAAATTGAAAGGACATCTTGGATTAAGAAATCAATATCATAGAATCAGAGAATGCTAGGGGTTGGAAGGGACCTCTGGAGATCTTTGAGTCCAACATCCCTGCCAGAGTAAGGTCACCCAGGCCAGCCCACATAGGAACATATCCAGATGAGTCTTGAAAGTCTCTAGAGAAGAAGACTCCACAGCCTCTCCAGGCAGCTTGTTCCAGTGCTCTGTCACTCCCACAGGGAAGAAGTTTTTCCTCATGTTGAGGTGGAGCTTCCTATGTTTCACCTTGTTACTATTACCTCTTTTCCTATCACAGGGCAAAATTGAAAAGAGACTGGCCCCTTCTACTTGACACCCACCTTTCAGGTATTTGTAAATATGAATAAGGTCCCCTCTTGGTCTTCTCTTCTCCAGGCTAAACAGCCCCAGAGCTTTCAGCCTTTCCTCATAAGAGAGATGTTCCAGTCCCTTCATCATATTCGTAACCTTCATAGGACGCTCTCGAGTATTTCCCTGTCCCTCTTGAACTGGGGAGACCAGTACTGAACACAACACACAGAGTAGAGGGGAAGGAGAGCCTCCCTCAACCTGCTGGCCACACTCTTTATGCACTCCAGGAGACCATTGGCTTTCCTGGACACAAGGGCACATTGCTGTCCCATGGATAACTTATTGTCCACCAGTACACCAAGGTCCCTCTCCATGGGTCTGCTTTCCAGCAGGTCTACCCCTAACCTGTACAGTACATGATGTTGTTCCTCCCCATGTGTAGGACTCTACACTTATCCTTGTTGAACTTCAGCAGGTTTCCCTTTGCCTAGCTCTGCAGTCTGTCCAGATCTCACTGGATGGCAGCACAGCTTTCTGGTGTATCAGCCACTCCTCCATGTTTACTATTATCAGCAAATTTACTGAGGATACACTCCATCCCCTCATCCAAGTCATTGATGAAGATGTTGAATGAGACCGGACCCAAAACAGACCCCTGAGGAACACCACTACTTACAGGTCGCCAGCTGGACTCTACACTACTGATGGACTGATGCCAGCTGGACTACTGCAGTACCCTCTGAGCTCTATTGTTAGGCCAGTTCTCAACCCATCTCACTGTCCGCTCTTCTAACCCACAGTTCCTGAGCTTACCCATGAGGATGTTATGGGAGACAGTGTCAAAAGCCTTGCTGAAGTCACTGCTTTCCCTGCATGTACCCATTTAGTTACACCACCACAGAAGGCTATCGGATTAGGCAGACATGATTTCCCTTTAGTAAATCCATGCTGGCTACTCTTGATAACCTCCTTTTCTTCCATGTGATGAGATATTATCTTTAGAATGAGCTGCTCCATTATCTTTCCAAGAATGGAGGTGAGGCTGGCTGGTCCGTAATTACCAGGGTCTTCCTTCTTGCCCATTTTGAAGACTGGAGTGACACTGGCTTTCCTCCAGTCCTCAGGCACCTCTCCTGTTTATATATTTCATAATAGAATCTCAGTCAAATATTGTGGATTTTTTTTTTTTTCCTTAAATAAAAATGCATAATTTGAGTACTTTGGGTACCGGGATCATTCTGACTGGCAAACTCATAATAATTTATTTATCTCACTGTTTCTAAAAGAGGTCAGTGATTAACTGGTATTCTAGAAATGCTTGGAGGTTAAAGATGATGATGCTGTTTTTGTGGCAAAGATGTTCTTTTTCTCATGACATATCACAATACTATGGTAGTCTTCCTTATAAACTAGAAAACCAGGCTCTCTGTAAGGAGAACACTATGCTTTTTCTCACAATGTCACTTGTTCTGCCACTAGCAGCTCCCAAAATGGAATACAGTCGTATGTGTCAGGTAGCATTATAATTATACATCCTGCATCAGAGTTCTTATTTTATCTCTTTGCAAGTATATAGAAATACTTTTCCTAATTTTTCCTAAATTAATGTCCAGAAAAGGAAGAGTAATAAAATTTACAGAACCTGGTAAATCTTTAGCTTCTTCATTCACAGCTTTGCAATACTTGATTTATTTTGTCTTCTTTTAACCTATAGTAACTAGTTTTCACAATAGTCAGATTTTATCATTAAAAGTATGCCCTTTGTCATTCCCGAGGCACACAGCTTTACCCAAATATTTGGTCCCTCGAACTGTACCAGTATTGTTAGACTGAAAGATTACTTGAAGTTTCTTTTATGTAATGTATGCCAAATTGTTCTTCTCATAGAATACTTACCGAACTATTTCTGTTATTCCCACAGCACCTCTGAGTCACTTCTTACTGAATTTCTTACTGCACTGAATATTCATGAAAACTTATGAAATATGACAGTATTTCTTGTAGAGCTGGTTCTTCCAGTGTCTTACCCATGCAGTTTTACTTTCTTATGACTTGTTTGTTTCAACTGTTACTTTTTTCCTCTTACTTATGGTTGAATGATTCTTCAAAAGGAGAACATAAGTCTGAAGAGCCATGATCATTGTCAATCTAGTCCTTTGCTAGAACAGATGACTAATATTTAATCCTTTCCCAAGTTTAGCAGACCTCAGCTTAAACTCTTTAGATGCCTTTATTTGATACTCCTATTAGAATATTGTCTCTGAATGTTACTCTTATGACAGAAGAATTTCCAAACTTATTTTGCCCATGGCTTCTTCATACTTGGTTCTCATGGTACACTAGGATGGGGAATTGAATACCTGAGCACTGACAGAGATGGAGTTCCAACTTCCATTGTGACAATTTGCATTTCAATGTCCTGAGTCAGGTACGTTAGTTTCACCCTACATTTTTCTTCTGCAATGTTGAGTTTGATGATGGTCATATAGAATGCCATGTCCTGTGGGTAGTGTGAACTTGATACAGCGCTGTAGTCTTTAATAGAGGTTGTGATGTGCAAAAATGGTGTTTTTTCCTCTCGTATAAGCAATGTGTACCATTTGTGGAAGACACATATAAAATGTATTTTCTGGTGTTGCATAGCTCAGTTTGTTAGATAGGATGCTGACATTTGTTAGTAGGTCTTGCATTCTGGGTTGCATTAACAATTGCAGGAGAAGAATCAAATTTAAGATTACTTTCAGTTATACTTCAGTTTGATCCAAGGTGTCTAGAAAAAGAATTCAGTCACTGTTAGCTGCTTGTTTGTCTCATATAATTTGTATGTGCTTATTCATATAAACACTTAACAAATGAGTGATGAAAAAGGTGTCCTCGATTCAAGACTCCAGATTTATTATACATTTTATTCAGAACCAAGTTGTTGGCTTTTTTCTTTTCATTGGTTTGATTTATATTTTTTTTAAATCACAGCTTTATAAGTTCAGTGTCTGGATGTTCCTTCTTCCAGAATCAATCTCATGACCCAGGACCTTGTTATGAGATGGAGAAGAATGAGTAATAAAATATTGTTCAGTAGAGTCAGATATAGCTCTATTACTGCTCAGTGCTTATTG
This sequence comes from Actenoides lindsayi, assembly GCA_025331215.1. Taxonomy (NCBI): domain Eukaryota; kingdom Metazoa; phylum Chordata; class Aves; order Coraciiformes; family Alcedinidae; genus Actenoides; species Actenoides lindsayi. The sequence goes on from WTSP01005079.1 coordinate 21,775, forward strand.
CTATTTTTACCAAGGTATTTAATTAGAAAATTTCAAGTAAATATAGAACATACACCTCAAACATGCATTTCCTTGATAACACATGAGAGACTCATACAGAAGAATCCAGAATACCAGAGGAACCTGAACGTTTGTTCTTTGATTTATATCTGTTTTATTTTCCTCAAGCTTCAGAATAGCTCAGTATCAATCAGTTTCTCTTATCTCTTTGACTAGCCTGAGTCAGATCAAAGAATTATGTATTTCCAGAGAATCTGCATAATAGCTATAAATACACTGAGAAATTTCTATCTTGGCAATAGCTTCAGCGTCCCTGGCAAAATATTAAAATTATATTTAAAACAAACCATCAGAAAACAGGAAAAATAATAAAAAAGAGTACCAAGTGACACGCTGTCCTTTTGTAGAGACCAGCACAGTTGTCTTTTCCTACACACCACCAGATCAAATAATGTCCAAGTAAGAGTCTAAAATAGTACTGCAGAAGTGCAATAAAATATCACGGTTAAGAAGCTGCTATGGAGAACATCCTACCAAAGGCAGCCTTTCTGTAAAATGCTTGGAATAGTTTTTGAGATACTGTCCTCTTCAAAGCTAGTGCCAGAACTGAGCCTGCTTATAGGTTTAAGAAGAAAATAGGCCATGTGTATGTCCAAAAAAAAGAAATCAGGATGGACTATATTTTGCTTTAATTCTGCACTCATCAGACAGAGCAATGCTGTTTTGTGCTTAAAACTGCTCAATCCCTTGTTTTCCTCAGCCAAATAACAATTTTCCAGTTTCTGTGTACTTCCAGAAAGTAAATAGGCAGACTCTAAGGAGTTCAGTACAGAGATGAAGCCTAAATCAAGAAGCTCTGATTCTTACCAAAGGATTATTAGGTTTTGAAGAGCGCCAAACCTTTGTAACTAACTAGACTGTCTCTGGATATAAGGTCAGATGTCTGTAGACAGCATTGCTATTCCAACTTCTGCATCTCCAATTTTGAGACTAACATGAGTAGAACTAGGTGCTTCAGCATCTGTCAGTATAACAATTCCTTGTGTCTCCCTGATGAAATTCATAGCACATGAATATGCGTTCTGCTTGCAGTCACAGACATATGGAAGAGAGGTGACTCAGCATTTCCAACCTAGTAATTAAAAATAACAAAAAAAAAAAAAGTTGTACTGCTTTCCATAAAACACCCTTTCTGCACAGAAAAGAAAGAGTTTGAAACATAACAGTGTTGTGTTACAACCCTACCCCATTTTTTTTTGTTGTTGTTGGCTTGTTTTTTGGTTTGCTTTTTTTTTAGTGAAGGAGGAAGAGTTAATTTCATCTGAAGTTCTTGGATAATCACAGGAATTTAGAAACACCGTCTACTGTGATATTTGACAGCAGTGAAAAATGCTCAAGGTTTTTCATCCCTCTAACCATTGACCTCTACATTCAATAAACATACAGTTGAAAGCTGACAGTGGCAAGAAGTTTTTGAAACTCAGACAGAGAGCATGAATAAGAACTAACCTGTGCAATATTCCTCTGAAAAAATCGCTTTGTAAAACTGGCATCCCCTTACTGGAAGAAAAAAGAAAATAATCTCCTTATATCTATTCAGACATATTTTTTGGAAACAGAGTATTGTTTGGATTTTGCATTTGTTTAACTGATGAGAAAGAGGAGCTGGTGGCTTGCTTTTCAAGTTTCACGTTCAACAGCAGTGGTTTATATTCCATGGAGATACATCTGCCAATGGTGGGGCTTTCATAGCTATCAGAGAGGATATAATTTGTGGGTATGTAGATCCTAGATTGATGAAAATTCAATTATTTGGAAATACAGGTCCAACTTCTTTGAAAATGGAGGGCAGGAAAAGGAAAGAGAAGGGACAACTTTTTTTTTTTTTTTTTTTTTTTTTTTTTTTTTTTTTTTTTTTTTTCTTTTTTTCTCATGTTTTATTTAGTTTGTTTAGTCCTCCCCCTTTT
>WTSP01005080.1:0-36479 GCA_025331215.1 Actenoides lindsayi
GTCTCTTTTCAGTGGTGCCCTGTGATAGGATGAGAGGTAATGGTAGCAAGGTGAAACACAGGAAGTTCCACCTCAACGTGAGGAAAAACTTCTTCAGTGTGAGAGTGACAGAGCCCTGGAACAGGCTGCCTGGAGAGCTTGTTGAGTCTCCTTCTCTAGAGCCTCTCAGGACCCTCCTGGATCTGTTCCCTTGTGGCCTGCTCTAGGTGTTCCTGCTCTGGCAGGGGAGTTGGACTCGACGATCTCCAGAGGTCCCTTCCAACTCCTACCATTCTATGATTCTGTGAGATGTGCTTTTGAGCATTGATAATTTTGGGGAGTATAAATTGTGTTCTGCTTGCAAATTCAAGATTTATTATTACCATTAAACTGTTAAAAAAAATTACAGCTAGTTACAGATTGTTTTGGTATTTATTAGAAGTGCATTGGGTGGGTTTTAGACATGTGGGAAAATATCTTCTTTGAAATTCTTTATTATTTAATAGTGTGTTCATAGTTTTAGCAAAGCAATCACTAAAATGCCTGCTTACACATTTGACCTGTCCTCTGAAAAGCTCGATATTGCAAAATTGATTACTACAGATTTCCCTTGCAATGCCTAGAATATTCACTGACTTTCCAGACTGGCAACTAAAAACTACTATGTAACTTTGTCACGGTTTAGGGTCAGGGCTGCCCCTTAGACCTATAACAAATGCTCTCTGTTAAGCCCCCTCCCTCCCCAAAGGGGAAGAGAAAGGGAATAGAAGAGAGAGGCTTAGCAATTAGAAAAGGAAACTAGAACAGCTTTAATGAAAATGAAATTAATAATAATAAAAATGGAATATACACAGATATATACAAAACCAGTATCGAGCCCAACCCCCCTGATGGTAATTACATCACCATCACCACTGATGCTGTGGAGCAGGCACTGGGGGAGTCCCAGACTAGGCCCAGCAGCAGATGGGAGCTGTGTTCAGGAATACACAGACCGGGATCGAAGGCAGAAAGGACAGCGATCTCCTTGGGTGATCCAAGGAAGGAACTGAGCCAAACGAAGCAAAGCTGGCGAAGCAGTCCAAGAGGGGAGAAGAGTCCAAAGACCCTTCTGATCCCTCAGCTCTATACCGAATATGACATATATGGGATGGAATACCTCGTTGGTCAGTTTAGGGTCTCCTGTTCTCTTCTCCCTGCAGGTCCAGCCTTTCACTTTTCTGCACCCCCCAACGTGATACACAAGATCCAGCAGTGGCCTTGGTCTGCATGCGAATCCTTGGTAGTAACTCTAATCACTGCTAGAAGCAGACACTGTGTGTGAAAACAGGCTGCTAACTTCAGACAGTGCAGTTAGTTAGAAGAACTGAGCTTAAAAGTAAAATTACTGAACAGAATTAGTTCTGTTCTCACTCAAACCAGGACACCTGTTACGACACATCTCCTCATCCATCAGCAGTGGCTCTTACACTAAACAGAACAGCATGAAAATGGAATTTTGCATTTCCAAGTTAAATATGTGCATATTAATCTGTAACTGTGCACGGTTTTATTTCCACTCTTTCAGGGCTTATTCTCATATGATTGCAACGATGGGGATTAATACGCAGTACTTTCAGAGTGGTCTTGAATTTCATGCAGAGTTCAGTGCCAACACTACCATGAAATTTGATGCCAGGATAAATATGAAAGAGAAAAATTTGAAGGTTGAAACCCTTCCCTGCCATCAGGAAGTTGAGGTTGCAGCTGTGAGGTACAGAAGAGCTTGCTGCATTTTGCTCTTTATGTGTTACTGATCACCAGAACAGCAGAAGATGTTACTTGTGTGTCATTTATCACCTTCACAGGAGTGAAGTTTATGTTATTTCAAGGAATATGGAAGAAGTAGATTCTGAAAAGAAATCCCACCTTCTTCCCAAAGGAGAAGTACCAACTACTTCTGACCAGACATTTCAGCCACCAGAAAGATCTTCAAGACCTGGCGCCTGGAAGGTAGGGAGGCCTCTCACCATCTGTATCGCAGACAGGTAGAGCACAGAGAACTCCTTAGAGGGGCTGAGCACCCCCAGCAGAGCAGCTGGCTAAACAGATCTGAAACCCAGAAACTAGGAGATCCAACACGTGCCTGACATATCCCAAACCAAGCCTCATGTAAGTCCCAATGGGTTCAAGCCATGATCAGTCACAGTCTGTTCACTCTCAGCATCTCATACAGGTAGGGTTGCTTTGACAACTTCCTGTTTCTTTACAGTTATGGGGAGGGTGTGTGAAATTCATATCTTTTGTACAGTATCCCTTGTTTTTCCAAGCGGAGCAATGTGGAAAAAAAAATGGTTCTTGGTCAGGATATACATTTTTCTTCCCAAATCCTGAGGTAACCCCTGCAGTAGATTGCAGAAACTCATTGTCTTATGTGCTCTTCAGCTTCTGAGGCTGGTGTAGAAAGGCTAGGTCAACTTGCAAGAGGAGGGCTAGTAGACCAAAACTGATGCAAAGAAAAAGGCCCTCCAAAGAGCCAAGCAGGTTCTCATTGAGCATTATGTTTATGAAACACTGCTTGGGAAAGGCTGGGCAGGAGATTTGTCCTCTTCCACAAAGCACTTTGGAGGACACCCCACTGCTTCCAGTGCTTGCATCTCAAATTTTAAGCAGTACTTCCCTACTTAGGCAGGACTGTCATCATTGTCTTTATTAATAGGAGGAAAGATTTTAGGAGTTGTGGCAATTTTTTTAATAGAAAATATCTTAATTTGCCATATTTTTGTTTAATGCAGCAAAGCAATATTCCCAGTGTGATATCCAAAGGCTACCAGCAAGGTTCAGAAGAGGCACATCAACAGACTGTAGGAGGAAGATTTTGTACGCGCACCTTCTGTAGAAAATTTGAGAGTATCGGATGTTCTGCTTGTCTCAGCCTAAAGTCACAAAGTTCTGCTTTCATAGGAGATACCTATCTGCACAAATTAGTTGGAGAACTTGAAGGCAAAATAGTTTTGAAGCCAGGTACAGTCATGACAACAAGCTTTTCTGTCAATCTCTGTGCACGCTGCTGAAGCAGCACAGCACTGGAATGTAAATATCTTCGACTTTAGTTCATACAGGTGCTGACCTTGACAAAATACAGTTGGAGATTCAGGCAGGATCCAAAGCAGCTTCCAAAGTAATTGATGTAGCAAGCTCAGGGTCTAAGGAAGAGAAGGAGACATCTCCATACGAGGACATTCAAGATAAACTGAAGAAGATTCTAGGCATTGAAAATGTGTTCATGGTAAGAGACTCAGAGCAACAGAGATGGAAATAGTTTCCTATAAATGAAGCCAAGGATTTCCAGTGTGAAAAACTGGCATGGGAAAGCGAGGGTTTTGGCTGGGATGAATGGGGCTGGGTGAGTTCTGGTGCAGTGTGCGGGGCCAGGGACTTGTGTTTCCTTGAAAGCCTGTGGTGAGCAGCTTGTCTGACCCCCAGAGAAATGTTACAGAACAAGTTATAAATTCACAATGCTTTGAACTGTTTTTGGAGGTCGCAAATAAAACACGGCACCGTAGGAGACGGGTTCACAGAACAGAAAAGTCTGCAGATACAAACCTCTGGGCAAAGCCCAGTGCAACTCCCCTCTCCAGCTCATCCTCTTCTTCCACTGCTTCTTCTGCTGACGGTAAAGAGCCTAGAAACAAATACAAGAAAGATGAAATAAGGCCATCTGGGAAGAAGCGTGGCAGCAGCAAGAGCAGGAGCAGCAGTGGCAGGAGAAGCAGCAGCAGTGTCAGCTCTGATAGCAGTAAAATCTGCAGCAGCAGTGGAGAAGACCACTCTGGAGACAGGCACTGCAGAAGGGACGGTGAATATTCCAACCAACAGGTAATTCACCTAGGCTGGAGCTTTTTATTTTTCTCGTAGTTAATGTTTCTTTATATCAGGAAAATGTGCAAATGGACCAAAGGGGGAGAAAACAGACAGTTGAGGGTGGCTGTTTGCTGCAGGATGGATGAGTGACCACTTAGCAGAGTTTTTGTCCCTTTTTAATCTCTCTGGTTCTCTGAAGCATTTCAGTTGAGAAGTTTCACATTTCAGAAGAACTCAGTTTAAAAATGTTTCAAAAAATTAATTTTGCTTTGCCTTTTTTCCATATTCAATACTGAACTTTGCATTTGTCAAAAGTTAGTTCTTTGTATTCTCTCAAATCTTCTTACATACTCTCTATTTCCACAGGCAAATCTACCTGTTTACCAGTTTTGGTTCAAACCAGCAGATGAACAGGTACATTTACTGCTTATACTGTGAGCAGGGCATACAACTGCTTTCACTAGCTTTGATGCATTTAGAGCTTAGCTCTCTGAGCATAAAAATATAATAAATCAATTCTGCAACAACTTCCAATGGGAAACAACTCAATTCAGGATGATTTTCTGGTTTAGCAGGACCCAGGAAAGGAAGTACTGAACAGCAGCACCAGCTCCTCCTCTTCTGCAGCTAGTGATGAAGTCAATTCTAGAGATATGTCTCAGGTGAGTGTCTTAATCCACAAAAACTAAAACCACTTATTTTGGATTTGCAGTTATTTTATGTTAATAGTGGAATAGGAAAAATATGATGAATAAGCATATTAGGTAATATATAGAAAGAAAATGGACTGTTTCCTGGTTTAGAAAGGTAATTACATTGGTTAGCCATTGAATTTTTTTAATATTCACTCAGCATAGGCTACATTTTTAAATGGAAATTGAATGTATTGCTGTGTATGTTGAAATTTGTATTGCTAAGTAAATAGTTCACTATAAAAATGAGAACACTTTAGGAGAGATGACCTTCTTGATCAGAAACTGGTTTCAGGTATATCTTTTATTGCATAGCTCTCTGTAAAAGTTCAGAACTCTGCCGCTCTGTTGTTCATTAGGTCTTTACTGTCAAGTAATTCTGTTCACATTAGCAGGACCACACAAGGCCTTTGAAAATACCTTGATTTTGCAGTAATGCTCTGACATTGAGAGCAATCCAGAAATGACTGCATGGTACATAGTTAATGGTACCTGGTCCTTCTGTAAGAGCTACTGTAAGAACTGATGGAGCTGCACTGAACAGACCCCTCTGTCAACACAATTATGGTTTTAAATAGGTGGTTAAACAAATTTTATCAAAAAGACTACAAGCTAAATTACAGGTTGAGAGAGCAGTGCTGAGCTGGGTAATATTGGTTATTAGTAGGGTCCTACTCCATACTTCCTTCTGTTGCACTGAAATTACTTTACAAAAAGATGCCCAACACTGATGCTTTACTTATGTAGGTTGTGATAGCTCTCCCTTGAAAGACTGAGGCAAAACTACACATGAACTGAATAGGTCAAGAGACATCTATGAGGCTGCCCCATGCATCACATAAAAACCCTTTTTGAACTAAACTTTTCCTTTCCAAATACTTTTTAGCTGTGATTTTTTGTATACTAATTTTAATGCTTTGTTTACGTCTTCGGTCCCTATTTCCTCTCTACTGACTTTAGCCTAAATTCTTGGGAGACAGCAAGCCACCAATCCTGGCTGCAGTCCTTCGTGCCATCCACAGGAATGAGCAGCTGACAGGATTACAGCTCGTGCTGTACACTGACACACAACCCAGCAGATCGAGGATACAGATGTTCATTTCAAGCATCGCAGCATCAAGTAGATGGAAATTCTGGGCTGATGCTTCAGTAATAAATTCCCATAAAGTATCAGTAAGTTTAAAGTAATGATCAGCTCAGATGTAAATTAAATATAATGATCTTACTATGTTTTATAAAAAAAATATGTATATATATTGCTTTCCGCTAGGGTTCTCTTAAATGGGGTAAAGATTGCCAGGACTACCAGATTGCTGCTCAGATTGCAACAGGACAATTTGCTGCTTATCCAGCTATGCAGGTGAAGCTGGAGTGGCCAAAAGTACCTTCAATAGTCCGAACAACGGCAAGATGGTGAGATTTTACTTGAGTTTTTAAAAAATTCACTTGGGTGAATGCTGTAGATATTTAGAGTTTCAGTTCTGCAATTTGTGACCTGGAAAAATTTCACTTAATTGGTGTGATACTACAAAATTCGATTACACATCTGGGTTTTTTTCTGTGTACTCATTCCCTCAAAACCTAGAGCATTTTAGTTTGCAGGAAAACCACTTGAAACAAAAGGGATGATGAGATTCACCTAATCTGTTGTAGACTTTTAATTTAAAATACCTGAATTAAGAAATTGGTCTCCTGATGCTCCCTAATTGATGGAGGCTCAGAGCAGAAGCCTAACTTTGGCTCTCCGAAGGAGTCTGTCTCTTACTGACTGTACAGGGAGAGTAATTTCCTGAAGTAGGCACCTTACCTCCAGCTTCTGAAGAAGGTGATACAACTACTTCCCATAAGGATTCTTGCACACAAAATAGCAAATGTTGTGTGATATTTAGTGTGAGAAAACTGTAACTGCTGGATTCAGCTCAGATATGTGTCTATCCATATCCATATAGTACCTATTTTATTCATTCATTCATTGTATGAATGCATTTTCCCACAATAGCATATAGATCTGTAATAAAGCCTTACTTTTATTTCATAATGCTACCAAAATAAAGATACATGCAACAACTCAGTTATCTAAATACGCATGCAATACAAGTTTTCATATTAAAGGCATATATGTGATTTGGTTAAAAAATGTCTACTGAAGTGGATACTTTTTTATATTATATTGAATCACCTGAAGTGCTGTTATCTGCCCTTAGTAGAGGGGATGAAATCATCCAATTGAATATCCTGGGGCAAAGCCACAGAACTCAGGTTTTTTCTGCTCTGAGACTATGTAATTTTTTAAAGGAATATTTTCTGTATTTCTCTATTTGAGCCCCAAGTCTGTAAAGGAACCCAATCATAGAGATCCCTCTGTCAACTCACTGACAATCTTAGTGGGCAAAGGATCCTTGCTAAAAGCTACCACTGCAGGAATGACATTAATATGAGGTCACCTGTTTTTTGGCATGTTAGTATTTTAGTTTATATGTAATTGGTGACTATTTTTAACTCCAAATGTGTTTAAAACAAATTAGCTATCCTTTTCTTCTTATACCACTCTACTTCAATCTCTTGAAGAGTGTTTTGCCCATAAAGAGTTAAACTCTGCCTGCCCCTCCTCCCATACACAGCACTATATATTACCAAACCCTGATGCAAAGCACATCTAACACAAAACGCACATTGCTTTATGGGTGTATTTTAGTCTGAACAAATAATAATGGGTTTTTGTTTGGTTGGGTTTTATTTTTTCCAGAGATAGACCCTTTTCATCTTTCACTTCCTTTTCCAGGTTCTACTCATTTCTTCCAGGAGCTGCATATGTGCTTGGGTATTCCCAAAGGCATCAGCGTGGTCCCTCTCACCAGGCAACCTTGGTTACGGCTCTGACATCTCCAAGAACCTGCGACGTGGTCCTCAAGCTACCTGAGGTAACTCTTTCCACTTTTATCCTGGGGCATTCAATACCTAAGAAATCAAAGGTTAATAACTTTTTTAACCCACTGATTTTTATTTTTTTTAATTAAACTACAAAGAACCTTATCACTCTCTACAACTACCTGAGAGGACATTGTAGAGAGGTTCTTGTCTCTTCTCACAAGTAACTAGTGATAGAATAAGAGGGAATGGCCTCAACCTGCACCAGGGGAGGGTTAAACTGGACATTAGGAAAATTTTTTTCACTGAAAGGGCTGTCAGGCACTGGAACAGGCTGCCCAGAGAGGTGGTGGAATCACCATCCCTGGATGTGTTTAAAAGCCTTATATATGTGGTGCTTGGGGATAGGGCTTAGTGGTGGACTTGGTAGAGTAGCGTTAATCATTGGACTTGGTGATCTTAAAGGTCTTTTCCAGCCTTGATGATTCTATGATTCTAAGGAGCTCCCATCACAATGACATTATATTCACACAGTTGGTTCCATTATGAAATTACCTTGCAGCACATATCTCTTTCTCACGGAAACACCTGAGCAAACACATGAAATAAAACAAAGGTTACAAAAGAACTATCGTGACTGATAGCACATTGACAAGAACTGCATAAAAAGACCACTACTCACCAAATCTTCAGGAAGATGATAGGTTTTCCCGCGTGATAATAAAACCAGCTTGTAGAGAAGCATGATGGCCAAATAGCAGCCCTCAATATATAGGCAAGGAGAGGGTGTGTGCATCTCAGGCAAGCAAACTGTTGAGACTGTGAGCAAATGTGATGTACGACTCCCCAAAAAGCTGCAACCTGTTGAATATCAACCTCCGTGTACAGCACAGCTGTTCTATCAGTTGCAGTTGTGTCAAAATTGTAGAGCTATTTCACTTTGGTACTTTTATTTCAGTACAGACAGAGGACTTGATTTCATTTCAGTCGGTACAGCCCTCTTTGGAACGTTATCGGAAAGTGCTATCTCATCTCTTCACTGTATTTTGCATTTACGTTCATGTTTGTTTTCTGACTGATTTTCAGCTCACAATTTATAACAGAGCCATGAGGCTTCCCCTGCCATTCCCTTCAAGTCCAGACACACCACTTTCAGCGCGACCATCCCCTGACCAGAATGTCTTTTCTCAAGCAACGCTTTCAATCATTGAAAACCTTAAAGGTCAGCAATTAACAGCACAAGCACTGATTGAATTTGCAGATTTTGTAAATATGATTTATACTTTTGACATAACTTGAAATTATTTTACATTCGCTTAGAAAACCAGTTGGACTTCAGACAGAAATAAGCCCATCTGCATATAGATCTATGAGGCTGCAAAGATGTAAAGAAAAGGAAACATTAGTAACATTAAATATTTGGTTCCATGCCAAATAGTGATTCCAAATGCATCCATTCCCAAATGCATCCATGTCAGCTTCACTGCAGAGATTGCTCGTGAAGAACAAAACATTACAAAATTTACAAGAGGGACATCCAAGTGACCTCAGATTTGGGGTGCTCTGCTTGATTAGTTCTGTTATGTAGAAAGTAAAACAGCTTCAGAAGTATACCTGTTAATTTCACCTCCTGCACTTGATATTGAATGGACTATTGTGTCATTAATGCTATATTAAGAGCTCAACACATTATACTTACTTAGGGTGAAATTTAAATGGAAAAGCTTTATGTAATCCTGGGACAAGGAGTCACATTTTGCTTGAAATCAGTGGGCTAATATCATATCTATGCACATTTCTTTGGTAAACACCAAAACTAATCCATATGAATTAAAGTTGCTGTAAAATAATTTCTAATCAGAGGTGGTAGGGTTTCTAACAAAATACCATTACAGTTAAAAGGTGAGAAGTTTACTCTTGTGTGTTTTTGTTGGTTTGGGATTTTTTTCTCCTCCTCTTTTAACTATTTCTATTCCTAGTTATGATTCAATAAAGGTAGCAGCATTTTAGTGAATTTCCTCTAATGTTAATGATATCTGAAGTCTTAACAGCATTTGAGAAATTCTTTTGACTACAACAAAGTTACAAAAGCCAAAAGGCCACAAACGGAGAGTTGCACCAGCCATAAGCAGAATTTATCTTACACAAGAATTGAATCATGAATGGGTTGTGCTGCTTTCCGGGGACCAGCAAGATTTTGCTTTTGTATTACTACAAATCAAATATTTCATCTGAAGGAATCATTCGCTTTTATGTGGGAATACATAAAAGCAGAAAATGGTCTTTAAAAAAACCCCAACAATCTAATCTAAAATGAGTAACTGTCTTATGTAAAGTATAAAAGACTTGGTTTTGATGGATTTCTTTTTTTTTCAGCTCGTTGTTCAGTTTTCCAAAACACAATCACAACCTTCAATGGAGTTGAATTTAACTATTCAATGCCTGCAAATTGCTACCATGTCTTGGTGCAGGACTGTAGTCCAGAACTGAAATTCGTGGTGATGATGAAAAGACTTGAGTCTGCTGACATTACAGCAATAAACATCAGACTTGCCAGCCAGTGAGTAACTGCCAACTTAATGACAAATAGATGTCAAGCTGAGCATACTACAAATATGAAGACCAGCTTGCTAGGGCAGATTGGTGCTAGCATCAATGCAAAAATTCTTGATGTCAATGGAAAGATTTCTATGAGTGCCACTGGGATTTGGGACTTCTGAAATATATCTGAGGTTCACAGTAACCTAAAATCTTCACTGCCCAAAATAATTCATTAATTTGTTAGCATTTAACCATCTCGTTAGGTAGACTTATAAACTATAAATCCAAAAGGGGCTATTCTAACCATTTAGTCTGGCCTCCTACACTAAACTAATAATTAGAACCAATTAGTATCCACAATCATCTCAGCAGAAAGGTTGAGAAATGGACACAGCTAAAAAGGGAATTACTTATCCCAGATTAGAGGCACTGTCTTAGGTCATCCCTTAGTTGGTGAGTAATGTTCTAATCTACTTGAAATTAACTTAAGACACACTTTGTTTCATCTTGGAGCAATTGTCTCTGCCATCATAGGTTCTTCTTTAAGAGTGGAGTCTGATACTCTAAATTGTATGGGATTATGCATACCGAAGTCATTGTAGGGAGTATTCTTCAAAGCCCATAAATAGGCTTTGATCTGTAAGGTTTCATTATAAGTAATTATTTTTTTCTGAAAACTGTGTGCCTAACTGTGCCATAATGTTAGAGAAACAGAGCGAAACTAGTATTCCCTGCACCTGTTTTGTGAAGAACAGAAGGATGCTTCTTTTATAGACTGTATCTTTTGTGATAAAGACATTCCTCGTCACTGCCTCACTCCCAATCATTTCACACGACTCCTTGTGGGTGCTTTTGATGTGCCCGAGCTTCATATTTCTTCATTAGAGCAAACGCTGCTCTAAAGAAAATGCTACAATACACAGTCTGCAAGAGAACTGCTGTAGGGAATACAGTCTTCCTTTGAAATGTAAATCACCTTCAATTCACAAGAATGTAATAGCAATTAACATTGTTCTGCAGCAAGGGTCCCTATAGCCCCCTGTCTTCCTGCCTGGCCACAAGATGAGTAAAGCTGGGGAAAGGTGTAGCTCGGGCTCTCAGTCTTCCTCTCAAAGGGTAGAGGGTGATTCATGACAAAACAATATGGACATCCTGCAGCGTTGGTTCTACCAGGACTAGAAATTGTGAGCTCAGTGGAGCGAAGGAGAAGCATTTGTTTATACTCATTTCCTTTACTTAAAGTGAGGTTGACATGTATGTCTCCAATGGACTCCTCCAGCTGAAGATTAATGGTGTTCAAGCCCCAACAGATGTTCCATACACATCTAATTCTGGTAAGAGATTCACCTTTATATTTCATTTAATCTTTCTGATATTCTGAAGAAGGATGTGATCCTGCAAACACCTCTCAAGCTAAAGATCACTCTAAATTGGGAAACAATTAGGTGATTTTAACATACCTTCATGCTAGCAAAGATGTGCAAAGAAAGACATGTTGATCCTGTGCATCTTCGCACAAATCAGGTAACGCAGGGCTGTGGTACCTCGTGCTGATCACAGAGACCAGCAGAACAAGCGTCTAGATGTTCCCTGACAAGGCCACCTTTGTCACAGGGTTTTGGCTTGTCCAGGGCAGGGAGCAGTATGATCTTTCTCACTTCCCCCACTTCTTTCAAGATATACAGAAGCCCGCATTAATTCCTCAGGAATTTAACAACTGGTTCGAGCTGGACCCTAAAACAATAACATCCTTTTAAAAGAAATCTCTTTTTGTTTTTTTGTTGCAGATGCAAGCATGCTGATCAGCAGTGAAAAGGAAGGCCTGTCACTAAAAGCCCCAGATTATGGCATAAATAAACTATATTATGATGGGCACAGACTTGAGGTATTTTTAAAAAAAATATTCTCCATGGTTTTATTTTTAGAATAAAAATAAATTAATAAATGAATCTAAGTGTATCTTTTCTTTATTTCCACAAAGATTCAGGTTGCTTTCTGGATGGCTGGAAAAACATGTGGTATTTGTGGAAAATATGATGCTGAGAAGGAAAGAGAGTATCAAATGCCCAGTGGATATTTAGCTAAAGATGCAGTGAGTTTTGGTCAGTCCTGGATCATCTCTGAAGACCCCTGTGCTGGAGGTACTAAGATTGTAACCCATATTAATGTCGTTGCCTTTGGCTAATTAATTAGTCACATTAATAGACAATTTATATTAATTGCAGCACAATCATCTTATTTTTCATTATTTTTCTGATTAGCAGCCATAGACTAAATAAAAATAAAATATCTGTGTTTTCCTTAGGTAGTTCACTGCAAGTTCTGATTTTATTGCATTTTCATATAAACTTCTTATGCACTATTTAGGTACCTGAAGTTTGTGTTTTCCATATAAAATTATAAATTTAAAACTCCCTAGGATGATAAATTAGTATGAAAAATAAGTAGTTTGACTGTTGACAGAAGAAATTTTATGTCACCCTTAATAGTTTCACTCTTTATTTCCATTCCAGGCTTTTAGTTTCCCAGAAAAAAAAAATTAAAATAAAAAATTAAATCTAGCCCTGGCTATCAAACTAGAGGGTGTTTGAGGAAGGAAATACTTCTTTTCATTTCCTCTTTCATCCTGAAGATGAACTTAATCTGAAACCTTCAGCCTGGAAATGATTGTTTTTACTATCCAGGTCCTATATAAAAACAACAACATGAAGGTATTGATAACACTTGGGGACACCACATTCTGTGTGGAACTCAACCCTCTCAGCACATGGGAGCACTTTTGGAATAGAATCTTAGATCAAGCTCCGCTGGGGTGACTGGTCCAGGAAAATTGTGGACCACAGAGGCTTAAGGACTAAGCTACTCAGCCATCACGATGCAGGTGTGATGGTCGGCACAGTGCAGACATGGATATATGGAAGTTTAGGAGCCCAAAATGAAGTGCTGTCATAGTTCAGGTAAACTTGAGTGTCAGTTGACCGAGGTTTTCACAGGTATCTTTTTGGATTTGGACATCTGTAGTCCTACCTATATCCTCCTTATCACACCTCTGTCCTTGGGGCTGTGCCCCACGTGCCTGATTTTCTCGCAGCTTAAGCCATTGACAGAAAATTGACTCGCTTCAATCAGATTAGTAGCTTGCTTCACTTGGTTCATCCATTAGTCTTAGCTGTTGCTAATTCTACAAATTAAGTCCTAAAAGTTATTTATATAAATTCTCTAGGTTCTTTAAGAGAATTCATGTTTTATAGCTTGTAAGCTGCAGCGCCAATTTGTCAAAATTGAGAAGCCAGTTGCATTTGAGAAGAAGGCAGCAAAATGCTTCTCCGTGGAGCCAGTTCTACGCTGCGTAGAAGGCTGTTCAGCAATCAGGACCGTCCCCGTCTCTGTGGGATTCCACTGCGTACCAGCTGGTGAGTCTGCAGAACGGGTACCTGTGCACAAATGTCCAACAGGGATTTGGTGAGAATCTGTGAGGTTGACCGTACTAGCACGTGGGTATCTCAATGTATAAAAAAACCCCCCCACCTCTTGCACAACCACTTTTCCTCATTTACAGACTCTACGCTCAACCTGAAGGGACAGATCAGGCCAGACCAGAAATCCGAGGACGTCGTGAGCACGGTTTCTGCTGACACGGCGTGTTCCTGCCAAGAGCAGCCGTGCCCGGCCTGACCCCTGCGTTCTCAGGACCCGCCGCTCGCTGGGTGCCCCAGCGGGCCCGGACAGGCTGTGGCTCTGCAGACACGGCTGGTGCCGACCCGGAGGATAAAGCCCTGGCCCCTTCAGGGGATCGTCCATCTCTAGAGACCTTGACAATCATTCTGGACACCCTTCGCCCGGTTTGATCTTTTAATAAACGGTTGCTCTTCAAAAGCGATCAGTCAAGATCATTTCTCACTTAACCAGCGCCTCCCCGGAGCCGAGCCGCCCTGTGCCGCCCGCGGCCACAACCACGGGGAAGTCGCCGCCGCCCGCCCGGCCTCCGACCCGCGGGGAGGAGCTGCGCGGCCGCGCCACCGCCCAGCGCCTGCCGCCCGCCGACGCCGAGGCGGAAGCGGGGACCTACAATGGGGCGGCGGTGGGGCGGGTGGCTGCTGCCGCTCGGCCTCCTGCCGCTGCTGGGCGGCCCTGGCGCCGGTGCGTGCCCCTGCCAGGACCCGCGGCTCTGCCAGCCCGTCTCGGGCACCGGCGGCTTCGAGGTGCGCGTCTCCCCCTCCCCCGGCGGCTCTGGGCCCCCCTCCCCAGCCCAGCCCCGCCGGACGGCTCTGGGCCCCGGGGCGTGCCGAAGGCTGGGGAGAGCGGCCCGGGAGAGGCGCGGCGCTGCCGAGCAGCAGGGAAGGCCCGACCCGGGGCGGCCGGCGCGGTCAGCACCGTGTCGGACACGCACACACACACCCCCTGCGCCGCCGCCTTGCGCCGAGTGCCTGCAGCGCAGCCGAACGCCTTTCGAAGGCAGAGCTGCCTGTGGCTGTACAGGGAGATGTCAGAGCCGGGGGGAGTTTGGTTTTGCAGGGTGCTGGGCCCGCTGAGGGGCTAGGTGCTGCACGCAGCTGCTGTGAGGCTCGACCCGGCCCGGCTCGGCCGCTGTGCCATCGCTCGCAGCCCTGGAGGCTGTTGGTGCGAGCTGGCAGCGTGCAGAGAAGCGACCTGGTTTCCAGAGACACAAATCATGTAGCTTTTCAGAAGCATGTGGAAAAAAATAATCGTCCTACCGAGAAGTATTTGGAGGTAATGAGAGTGCTTCTTACCCCCTTTCCCAGGTCTTTGTGTTCGATGTGGGAAAGGAAACCTGGAAATCCTATGACTGGTCAAAAATTACAACCGTGGCAGCTTTCGGAAAGTACGATCCAGAGCTCATGTGCTACGCTCACTCTAAAGGCTCCAGGATAGTACTGAAAGGTTGGTTACGTGGTGAAAATGTGGGTATTGATGTGATGCATGAGTAAGAACATAGTGTACATAGGGCTATCACGCCATGACAATTCACATTCACTTGTATGCAGAGTATTAAAAATCAGTAAGAGGATTAATTAATAAGGGGATAATACACAGAGGACTATAGTATCTTGATATCTTGCATGTGCTGGTGTGTAGGGTATTAAAAAGAAAACCAGCGTCGGCTTCTGCCACAGTAATAAGCCCACCAGTGACAGCTAAATGGAAGTTCTCTTAACACGGGGAGGAAGGAAGGAAAGGAAAAGCCTGTAGAAGTTCATTATTTGGGGTTTTTTTTCTGGGTGGTATGCACAGCACCCAAAAGACAGGGTGGGGAAGGGATCTTAAGTAATTTTTAGTATATTTTATTTAAGTCAATCCCTATGTATTAGGAAGTGGTTAAGTTTTAAAACATGACTACTTGGGAACTCTGCAGGTGCAAATGCTGATTAAAAAGACAAAGTCCATGAGCGGTTACATGATGTAATCAAAGTTTGGCTCTGTTGAGGCAAAAATGTAATCCAAGGTCACAATGTGGAAAGCAACAAAGGTTAAACATAAAAGTATGTCTGTCTAAACAGTAAGACACAGTCCCTCTGGCTCCGTGGAAATATTGAAAGTACACTGATTTCCAGAAAGGGAGTTTGCAGTGGCAAAAAGAATATTTGACAGAAGTAAGGAGATTAAAATTCTAGAGAAAAATTCAGAAGGAGTTTAACTGGAATCACTGCTGTCTCAAAGAAGCTTGGAAATCTCTTCTGGGGTGAGTTCTCAAAATTATGCTTGGGGGAAAAAGTTAACTTCTCTGTATTTTACCAGTATAGGTGTGGGGATTTTTGATTTTGTGGCTATGTTTGTTGGTTTAGTAAAGACAAAACGTGTTAACTCTCAAAGGCCTCGTGTCTAGGTGATGTACGTCTTAAGGAAATTGTTAATGCCACTAAAAGAGCGGCGTGGATATCCCAACAAGTACACCTTGCAAAAAGCCAGTATATGGATGGAATTAACATAGATATAGAGCAAGAAGTTAACGAAACCTCCCCTGAGTATTATGCATTAACAGAGCTCGTTAAAGAAACTACAGATGCTTTTCACAAAGAAATACCAGGATCACAGGTAATAATAATAATAATGTTCTTTATACAAACATTAAGTTTAACTTTATGAAATGCAAGGAGTTGAGAATTCTGTTTAGCATATGAAAAAAAATACGCAAATCTAACACACTATAGTCTCATGAGTGGTTATGAATGTTAGCTATGGTATACTCTCTCATCTGTATGAACTTAAGTAGAAAACAAGTTGCACTGAGATGTGTAGATACAATGTGTGAGCTGGTAGTTAGTATTAGCTTAAACAATCTTTGAAGTAGGGTAACTACAGCCTCCTGGTGCAAAAGCTTGGCAATGTTTTAGTAAACCCATCACTAAAGTTTTACAGATTTGCATCACACTTCATATTTTTGATCAGATGGTTTTCATCCTAGATTTTAATTTCTTTGGTGTTTTGGATTCACTAATAGGGGCACTTGCTGTTTATTATCAAATGTTTATCAGCTGAGCAGCTTCTCCTGTAGGTCAGTAGTATCACTGTGTGTTAAACACTGTACAACAGTTGAGAAATACTGTCTTTAATACAGCTTTTTTAAAGAGAAAACAAGAGTGCCTATATGCCATACACAATACTGACTCCTGCATTTTTCCTTCAGGTAACATTTGATGTGGCCTGGTCTCCAGCATGCATAGATAAAAGGTGCTACAACTACACTGGGATTGCAGATGCCTGTGACTTCTTATTTGTGATGTCATATGATGAACAGAGCCAGATCTGGACAGACTGTATTGCAAAAGCCAATGCTCCCTACCTGCAGACGTTACTTGGTGAGAACAAAACGCCTCCCCAGTCAGAACATTTCCATGTGTTCACATGAACAGATAGAAAAGATTGCCTTTTCTTAGACAGGTTTTTTTGGTTGTTTCAAGGCTTTTGAGTGTAGTTAAATATGTGTTGTCCTAATGTGAAAATAGTGTCTCAGATCCTTATGACACTACAGATAGACCTTTAGCAGTTGTGCGTGTTACTTGTGAAGTAATTGTCTAGCCCTCATGGTTGTGAAGAACACTCCTAGAATGACAAAAGGCAACTAGATGGCTGAGAAATGGTGTCTTCCCGGGCTTGCAAAGAACCCGAAACATTTCTGTCCTTGTGAACTCCTGCTGTGGGCAGCTGGTTTTAAGTGTGAGCAACTAGAGCAGTTACTAGAATTTGCATAGAGCAAGTCTAGGAGTATGCAAGTGGGAAGTAAAGAAGGGCTTGTACCTTAGCCTCTGTCTGGGGATCATGGCAGTCCTTTATTGGCCCTGGCTCTCGATTAGTTGTAAGAATAAAAAAGTATGGGAAAATGCAACAATGCATCTTAATTTTTATTTCCTTCAAACCTAGGATATGAAGAGTACATTACTATGGGCATTGATCCTAAGAAGCTTGTGATGGGCGTCCCCTGGTATGGCTATGACTATGTCTGCCAAAACCTATCTAAGGTAAAATGAAGATTATTAATTTGCAGTCATACCGTTCATATTTTTCCTTGGAAAGATACAGCTAGATTTTAGTGATCCTGTTTTTGAATTAGGAAATACTGTGGTCTGATGGATAAGAAAATGAAGCTGGGACACAAGACAGAAACTTTTGCTTGGCCGATGACTAATGAGCGGTGGGTTACCAAACAAGGCATTTTATCTCTCACTAGGCAACCTGAACCCAAGACACCCAAGCACCATGTTTTACTAAGGAGCTGCAGATGTTACCTGTATGAGAAGCGATGATGCCAAAAGGCACCACAACACTCGGATCTGCCTTCTCAACACAGTCACTAAACTCACTGCTTAAAGACTAGGTGCAATAAACCATAGCAAACTGTTAAAGTATAGCTGTTTATGGGTAAATTATGGAGTGTCAAGCAACATTATACTTGAGAAAAATGTAAGAGTGAATTAAAAGTGGAAAATACAACTCTGCAAGTTGAATGATGTCCATCCAATCCCGTGTTACTACAGAGTAAACAAAATTTAACTCTTTTAGTTTACTTCTGTCGACAGATAGTAGACCTGCTACAGATACTTGAAGATTTGTGATTTTTAAGACCCCCAGTGTCTTTTGTAACTTTATTCTTGGCTGTACTGTTATTTTGGAGTTAATAAACCTATGTAGCATGAACGTTAATGCCTTCTGGTTTTGGTTTGGGTTTTTTTCAGGATCATATTTGTTCCCTTTCCAAAGTACCTTTCCGTGGGGCTCCTTGTAGTGATGCTGCAGGGCGTCAGGTGCCCTATGGAGCAATCATGAAGCAGGTGAATAGTTCTCTTTCAGGGATTCTGTGGGATGAGGTACAGAAGTCTCCATTTTATGAATACAAGGTAAGTGTTTCTTTATAAGACACCATGTTGCGGAGTGTACGTTCAGGAACCACAGTTGGGTTGTAAAATTTTCAGGGTATAGATACTACCATTTGTGTTTTCTAATTACTTTTTTTTCACATAGTAAAAGATGTCTGGTTTTCCATATCTTGAATTTCTACTCTGAAAGAGGGGTGCAGTAACTGAAGACTACGGGACTAATAAAGATTTTTATTACTTTGCAGTTTTCTGAAGAGATTTTATCATATAAAAAAAGGACATTTTTACACAAAGAAATTCTATAGCCCCATCCTTCACTGTTACAGTTACTTTTATGAGTTGATGACTGATTTAAACTAAAACAGATGCTGAGATGCTCTTGCATTTTTTCTAACCCAGTGCATGTTCTCTTCTGCATTTGGTTGCTAAGCAGACATAGTGCAAGAGTCCGTGAATGATTGTGTTTACATGAACGACACAGTGTGTGCATTTCATCTTGTTTCTTTACACGTCGTTTTAAGTTTCACACGTAGATGATTAAAAGGTGTTGTAAGCAATGAGCAGGTCAAAGCAACATAACTCTGACAAAATTTTATAACTTCCTCTAAAACAGTTTATTGCTGAAAAGGCATTTAACCTCTAACTAAATTCACCTGCTAGGTTAAATAGTGTATCTGAGATTTTAGCTTCATTTTAACAAATTATTAAAGTACAAATTAGTTCAGTCTTTTCATCTAACTTCAGTTAAAATGTGTCACTGCTTTATAACTTAGATTCTACAATTTAAAAAATAGCCAAGTAGTTGACTTAAAAGTTTTAATTGTCCTGTGTGAAAAATAATTTGTAAATCAGGAAAGTATCGTGTAAATCTACAGAGCTTGTATATCTCAGTTTTTAATTGTACTTTTCACTGCATTCAACTTACAGTGTAATCAAATCTCAGTGAACTTTAATGTCTCATATTTATATAGATAGGTAGATACTGATGCTAGTGTTTAAATGTTTTTCTAGGATTCTCTTGGTCACTTCCACCAAGTATGGTATGATGACCCTCGCAGCATCTCTCTAAAAGCAGCATACGTGAAGACTCGAGGTTTAAGGGGCATTGGCATGTGGAATGGAAATAGTCTTGACTATTCCAGGGAAGCTGTAGCAGAACAGCAAACTGAAGCAATGTGGGAAGCCCTGACACCGTAAGAACGACATGAACCCTTGATTTTGAATTTAGAAAATTGCTGATTTTAAAATATGGCTTATACTATCATAGATTTAGACTTTATACAAATATACCATGATTACAAAAACTTTGAGAACTAATCAAATTAATTTTGTTCTTTTATATGCAAAGACATATTTTAATTCTTCAAAAACCTCCAATGTTGCTTTAGAAGCAGGGTTTTTTTTGTTTTAAAGACTGCTTATCTTTTTCACTTTGCACAATTACCAGAAGTTGGTTAAAGCATGAACCCAGTGTGTATCTGGTAACAAGTATGACCAAGTGGTGTATTTATAGGGGCAGTCTCGTAATGATCCTTTGTTAAGGCTGCTGGCACAGCAGGTATTCATTCTTGGGTTGCATGGTGCATTCTCAGCTTTCTGACTTCCCACCCCAACCTGTATTTTAACTAAGTCACTCTTGAATCAGGTTGAACACAGAATACTGGAAAGACAGGTTGTTGCTTACATGCAGCTTGGTGAAATGTGTGAACTTGTGCTAGTACTTGGTTACTCTTCTAGAAATTAAAATATTTTATAGACTGAAGAAATGATGTAACATGAGGTAGTTGCCAGTAAGCTTTTTATCAGACTTATTGGAAAGGAATATTCGATCAACTCCAGTTTCACTGTGTTTGTATCACATAAATTTCTTATTTTCAAAAGCCAGAAATCTTGGCCTTTATCATGAAAAGGGAACATTAATATGGAGAGGACTTGGATGGTGGTTTATTGCATTTCAAACGTCTTTACTTCCTGAAAACCAGAACTCAGCTTATTTAGTGAACTGCATATGTATTTTTACACACACTTTAAGATCCATCCAGTAGCCTGTTGTTTGTTTTTACGTGGTGTTGCCTCAGAGATAATATGAGGTTATATTTTCTTTCTAGTTCATATTCTCCATCATATAATATGCCTAGAGAAATTGTGTAACTTTTTAAAATACCTGTAGTGATGGAAAGATTGACTGGTGTTTACATGATTTTTTTTCTCAAATAAAATGCTGTCTTCACTGAGGTTGGTAAACAGTGTTGTCTGCTTATGCTTTACTTGTTCTACAGCTTACATCCCACACTGCTTCTCTGCTTCTCAGAACTGTTTCACAACCAGATTAAAGTGCAACTGTGACTTAAGTGACTCCATTAATTAAACAATTTATTTAATGAGATATATGTAGTCAGTTGTGGGGTTTTGTTTGTTTGGTGGTTTGGTTTTTTCCTCTTGCTGAATAGTTGCTGGGAAAACACCCTACAATAGCAGCTCTACCAGAATGGCTACAGAGGAGAAGATTAGAAGACCTCCTATGAGCACCTGACTGCTTGATGCTACAAGTGATGGAAAGCACAAGGTGAAGCCTACTGCTCTCACATAAAGAAACAAATTCCCTTGGAAAATTAGAGGGCTCTTCACTAGAACTCTGGTCTGTAGGTTTTAGGAGAAACTGATAAATTTATTTGACATATAGATACTTTAGAATTTTTATTACTACTAATATTCATATGCTAAAATACTGTGAGGTAGATATTTGTGAAATTGAGAGGTCTTCTGGAGCAGATGATCTGAACCTGCAAAATCCTAACTGAAGGCCATGTGACGTTATAATAAAACTCCCTTTCCTGTAGCAGTCATGAGTTGATATTTTTTATTCTGTATTTTATTTTTTTTTAAATTTCGGTTCAGATTTTCCAATAGCTAGCTGCCTGCTCTTGTGTCTTAAATAAGACACAAATTTGAAATACAGGATTCAGGTTTCAAAGCTGAATTGAGCGAAAGTGGTTGTAAATTCTAATAATTAATTTAATACTTCAGCACTAAAATTTTGTTAAATAGTATCCTTAAGAAGAATAATTGACTAATGGGTGGTTTGACTCGAGACATTTGAAAGTTGGTCCTTTTGAGAACTGCATAATTTTCTCACTGTATTACTGATTTCCTGTAAGTATTTCACTTCCAGTAATAAATACAGCCTTGCCAGCTTTTTAGCTGACATATCTAGTGTGTTATGTTCTGCTTAACATAAGAACATCTGGTACCGTAAAGAGGCAAACAGAAGAGCTAGAAAAAATTACTGTCAAGACGAGGTTTCTGATTAGTCTTTCTGAGAATGGTTGTCTAAGAACATGCATGAACTTGAACTTAAAACCAGAGTGTGGTTGTACTAGGATCATCAGACAAAGCTTGCCTCTTCCACTAGCTACAGAAGAAGATTCATGTCCATATGGTTTTCTAATGAGAGAGGAAACAAAAATGTCTAGGTATGAAATAAGGGGAGATTATCTGAGATTTTGTTCATACTTCATAATAATATCATAATAATACATTGGTAATTTATAGATAGGCATACATATAATTATGAAAATATACTTCAGTAAAGAGCTAAATAAAAATTATTGTTGCTGTAGTTCTACAGAAGATGTATTTTAATCATTTGCCAAAAAAATGTGTATGTACCTGAAAATAACAACAGGAGTTTATAGCTAATGGGTTTATTTGCTTAGTAGGTATTTTGTTAATGACAGAACATCAGCCTACCAATGTGATGTAACGCACTGTTAAATGGCATTTTAAGTAGCTGACTAATCTTATAGTGAGATTTAAAAAGAAGTGAGCTGCAGTATTTCAGGAGCTTAGTATACAAATTCCATAACATTTATATAGTTAATGTCTTTTTGCAAGATTATTTGAAGAACATACAAACAAACACTCAGAAATTGTGAGCTTCTATATACATTACAGAGCTTATGTAGAACTTACAGATGTTAAAGTCATGTCATCCTCTTAAATTCCTGATTTTCTGGACTGGAGAATTAAAGATGAATGAATCTTCTTCTGTGTCAGTTCTGCTCTCAGTGCTCGTAAATCAGATGCTGCCTGCTTTCGCATCTGCAGAACCAGGGATTTAAGGAATTCCAATTTCAGATAGTTTTTGCAGTTGAGATACATGTGGGTTTATGTAACTAAGACTGAATTTTCTACAAGATGGCTCAATACAGGAAACATCTTTCAACTTTAAAATTTTACATGTCTATTAAATAGTCTAGTTCTAACACTACTTTCTCCTGTGCTTCACCTTTGTGTTTTTAAGAGACAACTGTGAAATTCACTGGTTTTTCCACTCCTTGTTATGCAATGGAGAAGGCACAAGGAGTCCATCCACCTTAGATTACCCAGTGAACAGGAGCATGGGCAATCTTGGTGATGTAGAGGACTCCTATTTCAAGTACTCAGAGCTGAAAAGCTATCCAGTGTGAGGACCTATACCATCATCTTCTTCCAAAGGGAGCCACAGGCAGCACTGGTATGGAATAAAGCAGATGAAGAGGACTGCCATCTGCTTGGAGAGCCAGTCTGTTGGTTTTTTTCTTTTACTTTATACCAGGTTGGTTTGGTTTTTTGTTAGCCATGATCTACTACTGATGGGTGCCTTAGCAGGTATCTTCCTTCAATTACATTTTGAGTGAAATGGGAATTTTATGAAGGAGATTGTGAAGCTTGGCTTACATAGTACCTTGAAAATCTAAGTTGCTTGAATGCCATCCGTTCAAGATCATCTAGTAACCCGGTGTTCTGGAGTAATTTGGCTCAAGTGATAAAGTTACAACAGCTAAGACCATAAAACTAACAGCATAAAGCAAGAACTGTTTAGCAGATATTTACATCATCTAATGTTTGGAAGAAGATCTAAGGTTCTCATACGTAGTAACATTTTGACAGTTTTAATTAAAAGGCAGAGTACCTTAATTTCTATTACGAGTTTCATTTTTGTATCATCCAGCTTCCTCCTCAGTTCATCAAGTTCATGCTGCACTGTAGTAATCCGGATGATTGTGCAATTCTACATGAAACAACAGCAACAAAACTTTAAGCGCAGCATTAGTGCATCTCTTCCTACATTGGATGTTACTTCACCACTCTGAAACAATACTCTAAACTCCAGCTCCCCTGCTTTCTTCTAGTCCTTAACGTGTGCTGGGCTGCCTCTGATCTGTAAGCAGCCTGGTCTCCAAGAAAGGGCAGCTCCCTTCTGCTGCCAGCCCTTCAGCAGGCACTCCCTATTGCTTTGGGAAGATCTAGATCAGATCTCCCAAGTAACAGCACAGTGTTTTGCAATTATCTTCAAGGGCTACTCCCCCATTTATAATAAAAAGGCATACTTAAAATAATATTTTTTTCCTCTTGCAGGCTTATGATCACTCTGTCACAGTACATTTATTGACGAGATTGCTACATGTGTGAGGTTTAGGGCAGATAAACTGGTTACACAGCATGGCATTTCAGCAGTAGCTGTGGGTGGGCCAATCTTTAACCTATAAAACTAAAACTCATGTTTTCAAAATGTAGGTTTTGATATTCAGCTCCTATAAGTGAGCCATGGTTCCTTGAAGTCAGTAACCCTGAGGGGTAAGTGTGTATGTGGCAATCTCTTGAAGTTTCAAGCCTTTACAAATGCTATTAAAGTGCCAGCTGAAGCAAATGATGTGATAAAGTTGCCCATACGAGCAGTCATCAAGTGGTTCTGTAGCCTCTCATCGTGGAGCTCCTGCTGTAAGCTTCTCTCCACCCTGTGTACAAGGGTCTAAGTCCCAGCTCAGACATCGCACAGCTCTGCAACCCTGGCTCAGACCACTGAGAAAGCATGAAAGGTACTCAGTCATCCAGGAAGAAAGCAGGCAGGGCCATCAGACTAGTTGGGGGGCTACTGAGGAATCACCCGTGTCACTGGGTTGAGTCACCAGTGAGGACAAAGCTGGAAGAGGGAAAACAGCAAGGGCAGGATCAGTTTCCTAGAGCCTGACTCTTCATGCTTGACTGATGCCTCCCTGGCCATCATGTAGCTTAGGAGGGGTGCAGAACAGACTTGTGCTTAGCCTAATAGCTCATGAAATCCTGGCTATCTTCTCTGGGTGCTAGCCAATAAAGAGTCACAGAATCACAGAATGGTAGGGGTTGGCAAGGACCTTGAAAGATCATTGAGTCCAGCCTCCCTTGCCAGAGCAGGATCACCTAGATTAGGTCACACAGGAACACATGCAGGTGGGTTTGGAATGTCTCCAGAGAAGGACACCACAGCCTCCCTGGGCAGCCTGTTCCAGTTCTGTCACCCTCACCGTGTAAAAGTTTCTCCTTATGTTTACATGGAACCTCCTCTGTTCCAGCATGCAACCATTGTCCCTTGTCCTATCATTAGACATCACTGAGAAGAGCCTGACTCCATCCTCCTGACACTTGCCCTTTACATATTTATAAACATTAATGAGGTCACCCCTCAGTTTCCTCCAAGCTAAAGAGACCCAGATCCCTCAGTCTTTCCTTAGAAAGGAGATGTTCCACTCCCTTCACCATCTCTGCGGATCTGTGCTGGACTCTTTCAAGCAGTTCCCTGTCCTTCTTGAACTGAGCAGCCCAGAACTGGACACAATATTCCAGATGCAGCCTCACCAGGGCAGAGTAGAGGGGGTGGAGAACCTCTCTTGACCTACTGACCACATCCCTTCTGATACATCCCAGGATGCTATTGGCCTTCCTGGCCACAAGGGCACATTGCTGGCTCATGGTCATCCTGCTGTTCACCAGGACCCCCAGATCCTATTCCCTGACACTGCTTTCCAACAGCTCAGTCCCCAACCTGTGCTGGTACCTGGGCTTGTTCTTGCCCAGATGCAAGACTCTACATTTGCCCTTTTTATATTTCATTATATTTCTCCCTGCCCAGCTCTTCAGTTTGTCCAGATCTCACTGGATGGCAGCACAGCCTGCTGGTTTGTCAGCCACTCCTCCCAGTTTGGTGTTGTCATCAAACTTGCTGACAGTGCACTCTGTTCCCTCATATAGGTCGTTGATGAATATATTGAATAGTACTGGTCCCAGTACTGACCCCTGAGGGACTCCATTAGATACAGGCCTCCAACTAGACTCTGCCCCATTGACCACAACTCTCTGCCTTCTATCCTTCAACCAGTTCACAATGCACCTCACTATCCGATCATCCAGACCACACTTCCTCAGTTTAGCTGTGAGGATGCTGTGGGGGGTGGTGTCAAATGCTGTACTGAAATCAAGATAAACCACATCCACTGCTCTACCATCATCTATCCATAAAGGCTATAAAAGACCTATCAGGTTGGTCAAACATGACTTCCCCTTGGTAAAACCATGTTGACTGCCCCTAATGACTCTTTTATCTTTGATATGTCTAGAGACAGTGCCAAGGATAAGTCTCCATCACCTTTTCAGGGGTGGAGGTGAAACAGGTCTATAGTTACCCAGGTCCTCCTTCTTACCCTTTTTGAAGACGGGAGTGACATTTGCTTTCCTCCTAGTTCTCAGGCACCTCTACCTCTCCTGTTCCCCACGACTTACCAAAGATAGCAATGAGTTCTGCCTGCTCCCTCAGCACCTGTGGGTGCATCCCATCAGGACCTATGGTTTTATGGATGTCCAGATTGCTTAATTGGTCCCTAACCCTGTCGTCATCAGCCAAGGCAAACTCCTCCTTCATCCTGACTTCCTCTGGAGCCTCAGGGGTCTGGGGCTCCTGAGGACAGCCTTCAGCAGCATAGGCAGAGACAAAGACGACATTCCGTAACTCCACCTTCTTCATACCATAGAATCATGGAATCACAGAATGGCTTAAGCTGGAGGGGACCTTAGAGATCACCTAATCCAACCTCCCTGCCATGGGCAGGGACACCTCTCAACTAGACCAGGTTGCTCAAGGCCTCATCCAATCTGGCCTTGAACACCTCCAGGGAGGGGGCACCCACAACCCCTCTGATTAATCTATTCCAGAGTCTCACCAACCTCGTACTGTTCCTGCTGCACAAGACCCTGAACTCCACCATCTCGTGGTCACTGCAGCCAAGGCTGCTCTTCAACCTTCACCTCTTCAACCAGACCCTCCTTGTTAGTGAATATAAGATCCAGCAGCAGCCCTCTCCTAGTTGGCTCATCCACCATTTGCATCAATACGTTCTCATCAATGCACTGCAGGACCCTCCTGGACTGTGAATGGCTAGCTGAGTAGGCCTCCCAGCAAACATCTGGGTAGTTAAAATCCCTCATGAGAACCAGAGCCTGTAAAAGGTCTCATAACCAACTTGTTCTGATCAGGTGGCATGTAATAGGCACCCGCAACAGTACCACCCACGCCAGCCTGCCCCTTAAGTTGCACCCACAAACTCCCAACTCGGTCCTCATCCGACCCTGGCCAGAACTCAATACATTCTAGTTGTTCTATCATATAAAGAGCAACTCCACCACCTCGCCTTGCTGGCCTGTAGTCATCCATGACCACATTCCAGTCTCTGTAATTGCCACCAGACCATAACCCGCTGACCGCACACAGATTTCTAACTCCTGTTGTTCATTCCCCATGCCGCGTGCGTTGGTGCACAGGCATCTCAGGGAGCAACGTGAGCATGCTGATTTTACCCTTGGGGGGTGGAAGCCCTTCTGGCCTTCATTAATACCAGAACACTGCCCCACTGATGCAAAGCCAGCTACAATCCCATCCCCCTTTGAAACTAGTTGAAAGCCTTATGAATGAACCCTGCTAATTCTTGTCCTAGACCCCTTTCCCTGCTGCAAGATAAGCCTTTACCACATATTACTGTCAACAACTGCTGTAGGCTTCTAAATTGGGCATATCCTTCACATCAGGCCACTTTGTGCCCAGCCAGGGATACCTAAAAAACCCCTAACATCCCCCCAAAAAGGAAAAATAATGTATCTGAACATAGCTAGTAATGTAATGTAATGTAATGTAATGTAATGTAATATCGACCCTATTAAAATGTTTATATTGTATTTATTTTAAGATAGATTAAATAATACACATTTGTATATAATATACACTCTTAGAATGTATACAGAGTGTATTATACATACATTATATATATATAATAATAGATAATCTAATATTTCTATTCTATTCTATATAATACTCTCAGAAAGTTTGCTGATGATACGAAACTGGGAGGAGTGGCTGATACACCAGAAGGCTGTGCTGCCATCCATCAAGATCTGGACAGGCTGGAGAGCTGGGCAAAGGCAAACCTGATGAAGTTCAACAAGGGCAAGTGTAGAGTCCTACATCTGAGGAGGAATAACCCCCTGCACCAGTACAGGTTAGTGGCTGACCTGCTGGAAAGAAGCTCCATGGAGAGGGACCTTGGCATTCTGGTGGACAATAAGTTCTCCATGGGACAGGAATGTACCCTTGTGGCCAGGAAGGCCAGTGGTATCCTGGAGTGCATAAAGAAGAGTGTAGTCATCAGGCCCAGGGAGGTTCTCCTCCCCCTCAACTCTTGCCCTAGTGAGTCCATGTCTGGAGTATTGTGTACAGTTCTGGTCTCCTCAGTTCAAGAGGTACAGGAAAATACTAGAGAGAGTCCAACAGAGACTACAAGGATGATGAAGGGACTGGAACATCTCTCTTATGAGGAAAGGCTGAGATACCCGGAGTTTTTTACCCTTGAAAAGAGAATCCTAAGAGGAGATCTTATTAATGTTTGCAAATATCTGAAGGGTGGTGTCAACTAGAAGGGGCCAGTCTCTTTTCAGTGGTGCCCTGTGGTAGGATGAGAGGCAATGGGCACAAACTGGAACACAGGAAGTTCCACCTCAACATGAGGGAAAACTTATTTACTGTGAGAGTGACAGAGGCTGGAAGAGGCTGCCCAGAGAGGCTGTGGAGTCTCCTTCTCTGGAGACTTTCAAGATTCCCCTGGATCTGTTCCTGTGTGGCCTGCCCTGGGTGCTCCTGCTGTGGCAGGGGGGTTAGACTTGATGATCTCCAGAGGTCCCTTCCAACCCCTACCATTCTATGATTCTATATACACTCTCCCATCTTTCAGATAGAAGAAAGGGAGATTTATTTTCCTAGTGTAGCTTCAGATTTGCCAACAGACTTCTATTAATGAATTTAGAAAATTAGCAGATACAACTATTGGGAAGGGTGCTTCCCCCTTTTATCTTTTGTTTCTTTAATTCCTCTCTGAACTTCCCATGATTTGACACCAACAGTGTAACGCAAGACTCACAGTTGCACAATAGTTCAGGTGCAACCACTCCAAAAGCCTTAGACATATTTCTTGTCCTCCAAACTAGAATTAATTACCTCTGCACATGAAATTTGGGAGGATGAGAATGATATGGAACTGAATAATTCCTTAATCATACTGAACAAAAAGGGATTTTGTTACCAGAAGGTATTGTACAAACACAAAGCAGAATCAAATGCTTAGACTCGAGTACTTCTTCAGTCTTTTTTGAGAAGAATGAGCTGAAGGAATTTTATACCTCAGATCATTGAGGGGTATTGCTGTTAAAGCTAGTTTACAAGTCATTGGTTGGTGATGAATTTATCACTTTTATTTCCATTTTATACCAAAAAAACCCATAACCAACCCAGGCTGTATGAAAATAGAGATTAAACAATACAAGCAAGTACCTTGGAGTTTGTCATATTGTTTGGTCGTTTTCTGCTATCTCTGGCTTTCAACTGCAAGAGTAATTTCTGGTGGTCAAGCTCTAAATCTTGTCGCAGTTTGTTTAAAGTGTTCTCCAGTGAAAATGTAGCTTTCTTAGTTTCAAAATACTTCTTTTTCCATTCCTCACGAACTACACAAGAAAACA
The DNA here is from genome assembly GCA_025331215.1 of Actenoides lindsayi. NCBI lineage: Eukaryota > Metazoa > Chordata > Aves > Coraciiformes > Alcedinidae > Actenoides > Actenoides lindsayi. Next base: position 29,111 of record WTSP01005080.1, read on the forward strand.
GTAATACTGTTTGGTCTTGTTCACTTTATCCTAAGATCTGTTGAAGAGAGTAATGACCAACTGATCTCACAAGATTCAGCTGGCCAAGGCATACACTAAAACATGGCAATAGGTTTCTTTAAAAAAAAAAGCAATCAGTAAAAAAAAAAATCTTAATTAAAATGACGTTCACTGTAAATGCAACTGAATTTTCACACAATCACCTGCAACAAAAGGTTCTATCTGTCCAGTGAGATATAACACAAGGTCCAAAACCTAAATTTCATTCAGCCTGGCAGTTCTGCAGGTTTCAGCTGCACAGTAAGTGCTGTGGACCTGTGATGACTGGTATGCCCACCATAGTCTGAAGTCCACAGCTGTACTGTAGCAAAATACGTAGGTTTGTACAAAATTTGAGCTCTGCAGAGTGAGAGATTTTGAACATCTTAGTTTTATACAGAAGTCCCAAGATTATGTGAAACAGTTATTTACCTTTATACTTAACTCAGATTCCTCCCATGTTGTTAATGTGCTATCAAAAGCTGGCACACAAATCCCCTTATATCTGGTTTGGCAATCTTATGGCCACACATGTCCGCTGGTCTGCAAAGTGTCTTAAACGTGTTCTTTGAAGGCATATTTTAGGAAATCAGGGCAACAGCTTCTCAGCAACTTACCAAAAATAACCCAGCTGTTGGAGGACTGTATGGTATGTCACTGAGAGTGACTGTCAGCATGGCAGTCTTAGGAGGCTATTTGATACAGAATGCATTGCTGAGCCTACAGAATATGCTCTTCCTTTCATACCTTCTGAAGAAACATGTTTGCAAATGCATTTTCTTATGAAACTCTACAGGTCTGATAAAAATAATTCAGAGGTAGAGATCCTTCTTAAAGAATCCGTAGAAGCTGTTTGAACCCTTGTGAAACAATCTTTATGTTACCTAACTTGATAACATAATTTTAGACAATGCAGGAGCCATTTAGGGCTTATCTCAGCTGGGTAAATTAGCTTGCCTTGCAGCTCCATGCTACAGATTCACTGCTTCAAGTCCCAGGTTTGGTTTATTTTGAAGTACAACGTCACACTGCAGAGTGCAGTGTAGCCATGCCCTTAGAGCATAACTTGAAGTCTTGGCTTGTCTTCTCCTTTCAACTAAGGTGCAAATAATAGTTGAGGCTCCTGGTGATTTAGCTGTATTTAAGTACAAAGAGAATGTTCTCAAAACATCAAAAGTGATGAAACCTCATCTCTGTATGACTGGAATGTGACCTAGGGAGGATAGTTTTGTAAAATTATTTTCCAGCTTATACTTAAGATGACTTGGGTGGGATTTCCATGCAATTTTTACCTTGTTAGGAAACACAGTTTGTCAAGCTTGTCACGACAAGCTTGTAAGTTCTATGCCATAAGCTGAATACCATTAGATAGGAGGAACAAAAAGTGTTGCTGGCACAAATTGCCAGCAAATTAACTAGAAGTCCCATTAACACATTAAGCATCAGCTAAAGGCAGGTTTCAAAGATGTCAGCTGCCCTGGGTCTCAAACAGCAAAGCAGCCTGCAGTAGCTCTCTGGGCACTGCACATACATGGGACACAACTTGAAAGGTTTATAAAAGCCAGGATATTTTTAGATTTATAAGACTGACACAGAAAATAAATGTGGATGGAAACATTGCAGCCTTGATTTTTTTTTTCCAGCATGCTGTTATACAAAGAGTCTTCTTGGAGCTATTGGTTAGCAAATGGCTCTCCCCTCTCTGTAATTAGGGTCACTGACAAGGAGACAAACATTTTCACATTGGTTTCAGTGTCATTTTTCAATCATTCCAAATATCAAAACAAATTAAAAGTGTACCATGGTATCTCCTCAGCTTATTTTGTTCCAGTAGCCCTTTAGCTTTTTTTATCAGTTCTTCTCTAGTTTCTTCCATGTGCCTTCTGTCTTTCTTCATTTGTTGCAATTGTTCTACTCTCTTGGTTTCTAAAGATATAATAATTATATTTAGCAAGCAATTGGAACTGTAAGTAGGAAGGAAGAATCAAGATTTTTTTTTTAATGCACCCATCATAAATCACGCCAAAAGCTCTGCCAGAACAAGAAGTAAAAATTCTTTTATTTTAGTAAACTATCTCTAACTTTTTTAAATGGCTGGTGCATTAGAAAAATGTGAGAAATCCAGCAGGCATCCAGGCATTCATACACACACACACACACACACACACACAAACAAGTAAACACCCTTTTACATGCCTAGAGAGTGCATCACTAATATTATATGTTCAGGATACACATAACACTGCGTACATTGAAAAATCCTGCCACACGATGCCAAAAAAGGCTCCAAAAGACTATTTCCTGCTCAAAATAATTTGTGATATAAACTGTAGTGAAATCTTGCCTTAAACTCCAGTTGGTCACAGATAGGGTAGTATCTCGAACTTTCACTAGTCTGCAACGATAGGCCTTGTCTTCTTGCTATCCTTCTCCTCCACCACAGTGGAAGATCCTCAGCAACACTACTGTTGGTTTCTTTTGCCTGATTCTCACTTGACCCAGCAGTATTTCATCTGATCTCCCTCCTTTTCTCCTTCCATCCCTAAGTCCACAAGCTGCATTTTTCTAGCACTGGGAACCTGCCCTGGTCTGTGACCAGTCCATGGAATTATAAATGCCTGGGATTTTCCAAACACAATTTAAAATTTGTAACAATACTGTGACTTAATGTATGTACAAATTCTTTCAGAAAGTAGGTATTTCTGTTTTCATTAACTATTCAATCTTGATTAAATGCTCACTTCCCTGCAATCTATTGGAATCATATACTCACTTGTTGCCTGCATTGCAGTAACTTGAGCTGGACTCAGGGAAAGTGCCAGAAAAGGTGGACTAGGAGGTAAAACATATTCTTTTGGACAAGTAAAATGACTTTGTTCATTTTCTTCTGCCTAGAGAGTCAAAAGACACATCTGTGAGCATGTAACTGATAATCCTGATTAGTTCCTTTAGACATATGCCCTGCAAGTGAATTGGAGGGCTGAATTTGAGTTCAGCTTTTTTATTATGTTACCAGTAAAAATGATTACTAAATTACAAACAGGTGGAATTCAGATGGACTTCTCTAAATAAAATCAGAACTCTGAACACTTACATCAGAGCAAACATAGAGACAAAAAACGTAGACTATTGCTAATTGTCCTTGCCTATGTCCAAAACCTCCTGAGTTACTGACACTATCATGCAAGACGAGGAATAATGGCCCTTAAAACTGCCACCTGGCTCATTGTTCACAACGCCTGGACTGCCAATTTCTAAACTAAAATTTATAATAGCAGATTTTCTATTTTATTTTTATTTTCACAAGACTCCACTACCATCACTTCTGCACAAGAGCTCACAGGCAACAGTTGACAGGTATGGCTATTACACTGTAATCCTGAATGTGGGTGGTAAGTTTTCCTAAATATGTTCTTATTTTGATACTATATCAGATATAAATTTTAAAGGATTTTATAGTTTTTATCAGAAGTTTTGCTTGGCTTGAGAGATGACAAGTTTACCCATAGGAAATATGTAATTATAAATGTCACAGGTTAAAAAAAATAAAATGTTACTGACAAGAAGTAGTCCAAAACCATTCAGCTAGCATTAATAAGACTGAAATTGTTATTGTTTATGTAGTTCCTATTAAATTGGAACCAGATGTATAGCTTCTGCTGAGTTCATTTTTTAGAAATATAGTCCTTTTTTCATTAGCAAATCTGTACATTGATTAATTTTTATCAATTACTCTCATTTGAGTATTTCATATTTATAATGAGCTACCTGTCTTATAAAATTAGACTGCTTCTAGGTGGAGGACCATATTTATTGCTCAAGATTACTAAGAATATGTTACCTTGAAAAACACACCTGATTATCCAGTTTTCCACCAGGATCAGCTCTAGACTTGCTAGTTATGTATTGCTGCATGCTAAAGATAGAATCAAAGGAGCAAGTGAAAATTCATGCAATGAAATGGGGTTTTCCCCAATTTTCTTTCATTTATTTGAAGTCTATAAAATAAGCTTGTAGCTATGAATTAATATTACCCATTATTTTAGCAGAATAGTTATTTACTAACCTTTGGGTTTTGTGTACATATTCTGTGCTTTGGTCTTTCATTATTTTAAGAATTCCAGCATTCTGTGTTCTGTCTCTTCTTAGTTTGGTATCTTTTTGTTGGTCATTATTTTCCATGTTTGTTAGTTCTGTGATAGCACAGTGATGATCAAAATACAGAGATTACACTCACAAAATTCAAGCTGTCAGAGCTTGGATGTTCCAACCTCTATAAGAAATTCAGTACTCACAGTGATAAGGACACATCCAAAGTAAAACTACCACTCTTTGAAAGATATTATTGTTATTTTAAAAGATAGAATACTGTTCTGATAGCAGTATTCCAACTCATATTTTAACTATTGATTTCTTAAAACTTAGTTTTATTCTGCCAACTTTCTAAAACACATGCTTTAGCAAAAAGATGACAATGAACAGTTGTACCCTTTCGATATTCAACGTGATTTTGGGGTGTTTGCTTATTCTGGCCGTGTTCATCACTGTGGTTTACATGAAGAGTAAAAGCAGGTCCTTTGGCTTTGTCATTCCACTTAGGAGCATTATGCTCTTTTTGATCCTGGCTGAGATGATTTTGCTGAGAACTCTGAAATACCATGTCACTCATTCCAGACTCCCGATCTGCAGGATTTGAATGAGTTGGTGTGAAGCGAGATCCGTTGGATTCATTTTGATCTGCATAATAATAGATATTAGAAAATGAAGTATTATTTAATTGTAAATGTTAACCATAATATTTGTTCTTCTCCTTCTTCATCATCCTCTTTCACTACATTGGTCAAACTTACCTTTTTCTCTAAACTCTATCTGTTTTTCTTGGATCTTGTTGTTACAGTCCTGCTTATGTTTTGTGTGCAACACTGGAACAGGTTCTTTCTCACCCCATTCCACAGGACTGTGCTCTTTCTGATTTTCTTGTTGATGTCTGCTTTGTTTGCTTTCTAAAAATTGTTTGCTTTTTTCAGGATTTTGTTGGGGAAGACTGGATAATCTTGATCCACGACCAAACCTATTATCTTCTTCATTAAAGTGATGTCTTTGTGGGGTAGAAGATGATAATGGATAAACATCTCCAAAGTATTCCACTTCAGGTAATAAATATAATTCAGGATAAAGTGCCTAAAATATGCAGTATATTCATCAGACAGAACAAAAAAAGGAAATATATAATATAAGAAGTTTCTGAAAATGGTACCTTAAAAGCCATTCAATACATACATAAGGAGGAGCAAATAACTTCAGTTCCAGTTCTGTTTCTTGCTTTGCCTTCACCTTGGAAGATAAAGAATAGAAGCATAACCAATAACATACTTTTTATCAAGAATGGCTCATATCACTTACTTTCTGTATTCTATCATCAACTTTAGATAGTACATATTTTCATAACCAGCACTATCTTCTGTAATGGCCTCATAGGGAAGAAGGAACATAAACTAATATCTATTGTCTGACATGGTACTGAAATTTTGTCTATTTTAAAAAATCTCTGGATGTACTGAATTATTTTGTTTTTATCCTTTGCACTTTCTTTTATGGTTCAAAGGACCTGATACAACAGTCATAGCAGAAGAAAGTCTTCAACTTTATTTACCAAAAATTTCTTCAACCTGAATCTGAATCGAAATGGTGAGTCTCACATAATTTTCTCTATTCATCTAACACAATACTGCAAAATATATAATGTATATTAAAAAAACCCAACACTATTACACTCCGATGTCTTCTTGTATTTATTGTTTGTCTTAATATCATCTGAAGAAATTTTATTCTCAGCAAAGGCCAGGCAATGCCATTGATTCACTGTTAGAGAAACAGGCTATTTGCAAGGAGAGGAAGAGCAAATTAATACAGTTTTGGTTTATGTTTATTTTTCATTTGAAGACCCTTACTTGCAAGTAGGGTAAAGCTATTGGTACTGCTGACATTGCTACTCTTGTGAAACAGAAGACTGGAAGGAAAATAAAACAAACCACTCAACAAATATTTGATCATGGAGATGTAATTCAGTGAGGTTACCATGACCCTAAACAACAAATAAACCAGTTGGTTGGTTTATTGCTTTATAGTTTCTTACAAAGTTAAACAGCAACAGGAACAGTAAATACCCCAAATTAAAATTATATCTTTAATTTGCTGCTAAAAATTTCCGCTTGTATCTAGTAATATCTTTAATTCCCTATTAAAGTAAAATATTTTATTAATTTTCTGCCATTCTAAAGGAAGATGGAAAAGGTATCCATTTATCTCAGAACTATCAGTGAGGAAGAAAATATATCATTTTACTTATTATCACCCAGTTAAAAAGACCTGAATTCTTTGAGGACAAATGCACATTTTCAGATTTAAGTTGTGTCACAGTCTTTACATTTCTCTTCATGCTTTTCCACCTAGTTTTTGCATATTACTTAGTATTTATTCTAGTCTTCTGTGTGAGTAATGTTAGTGATAACTCAACTAAAAATGAAATAAAGAACAGCACCAAATTTCCATCTTGTAGTAAATTTCCAAATCCACGAGAAGCAGGTGAAATGAGAGGTGAAAAAAAGTATTCTATCCTTATATATATCACTTACATCATTGTGTATTACAAAACTAAACTTTCACTTTCAAGTTTATTTAATCTTTAGTTATAGTTTCTAAGATACACAGGGAATTAATTTGAGAAACTGTCATGATTCAGAGATGTAGTTTTTTGATTATATACATTTCAGGCTGTATTACTGGACTGTTACTGGAACACAAATGTACATCTTGAGAAGTTATAATTCAGAGAATCATCTTTTAAAGGCTTTTGGTCAGGTCACCAGGAACCATTAGAAGAACTCTGACTTACTGAGATTCCATTGCAAGTTCTACAACTGCCATATTCCCAACGATGTACTGGTAAAAACGACCTTGGGGGGATTTTTTTTTTTTATTATTTTTTTTTTTAATGCAAACAGATTTGCCATATTTAATCCATTGGTTTATCAAAATTAGCATCTTTTCACTGGATGGGAACTAATTACATCTAATGCTTTAAAGGATGTTTCTAACATACCTGTGCAGCTGTGCCTTTGTATTTTGGGAAGTAGATGTGCTCTGACAAGAGTTTATGCTCCACCATGTTTAAAAACAAATGCTAACAGTGCTCCTAAAGTTATCACTATTTTCTTGTGATATTATGCAATCTGCAGAATGAAATCAGAAGAGTAAGAAAAGAAAAGAAAAGAAAAGAAAAGAAAAGAAAAGAAAAGAAAAGAAAAGAAAAGAAAAGAAAAGAAAAGAA
>WTSP01005081.1:0-22260 GCA_025331215.1 Actenoides lindsayi
TTGACTTTACGTTTTATGTGCAAACCAAGGGTAAGCTTTAAAAAGTTCTCATTAGTTCTCGAACCCTTTTAAAACAAGCAAACAATACCAGAAACTACATGGCATATTTAAAACTCCATCTGTTAAAATATCAAAATCAAAGAGTTATTGACTAGATATGGCTTTTCATCCAGAGGAACAGGAACAATTTTTGAGTGTTTTAGGGTTACAGGGTAATTTCCAAACATCTAGGTCTTGCCAAATCCGAGTCAACTGCTTTCCATTCCCCAAACCCTTCATATGATTTTAGACTATTCAGAGACTGCTGACCAAGTGTAAATAGCATGTTTAAAATATGGTTTCTTGAGTCCTTCACGGGTGTGGAATAACACAGGGAAACTTAAGGCAAAGTTCTTCCATTTAAGACATTTTCTATCACTTCCTGTGAAAGTACAAGGGCTTGGCATTCCCAGATTCCACCTTTGGTAGCTGGTCACTGATGATTTCCACTAGCATGGCTGGAAACTCTACTTTCAGTGCCTGAGACTCTCGGAAGGTGTAGAAACAGAATTCCAGTAAGTCACTAACAAGCTGAAATACAGAAAGAAATGGGGTTTTTTTTTTAGGAAAAACACAGAATTTCACATGGAAACAACAGCTTATTGATAATGGATTATTACCAAGTAAAGGCATCTTACTCTGACTTAGCAGTCCATTTGCAGGGGTTATAAAGCAAACAAAAGAATTCCAATCCCAAAGGGTGACCCAACTCATTAAAAATCAGCTAACTAGGAAAAAACAAGATACCACAGATAGGATTTTTTCAGGATACCTGCACTTTTCATTTCACTAACAGGCACCATCACACCATCAAAACCATAGGTGCTCAAAGTCTGTGAAAGTAAAGCCTTCTGCCCAGAAGGAAAAGATCAGCTATTGTATCTCTCAATTTCAGCTGGACACACGTTCATTAAATAAGATTATTTGGTTTCCTTCAACATGTTCTGCAGGGGCTGCAACGACAACTGCCTGAGCAGCTGCTGTTTTTAGCTCGACGACACGAATACTGCATCACACTGGACCATTTCAGGTTTTATAGCATCACAGCCCATATGAAATTGTTCATCTGCTAAAGCATTTTATATGTATATATAAGCACATTTTCTAATACACCCCCCCAAGCTTTTTTTTCTGCTTACTCCTCATTAAACGACAGAGGCAATATTTAGGGAAGTGTTTCTTTCTGAAAAAGATCCCGAGCTCTCAGCTGTTGCAGTGGTGGCTCACAGCGCACTTGTGCTTTCCCTCAGCAGATTAAGCATAACACTGATCATTTAAAGATAACAGCATCTAATTAGTTCTTAAGTAAGTGACACAAGAAGGAAGCTTTGTTCTGTAACACCACCAGTAATGAGTTATCTGTTAATACAGGACCCCGTCCACCAGCAGAAGAAAACTGCACCTTGCACTGTGCTCCAGAAGAGCGAGGGAGCTCCTCTGCCTTCCCCTGGGTGGCAAAGGTTCTCTTGGGTGAAACCACGTCCCCGTTCTCCCAAGTGGCAACTGGCAGCCATTCTGTACTCCTAAGAGAGGTGGTCTCCAGCTGTAACAGGAACGTGACCCGAAGCACTAAATGGCATAAAGGTACCAGAAGCTTTTTGGTGTGTGGGAAAACGTACCGTGTGTCTTCAAAAGACTAATAAATTTAGTCTTCTACCTTGTCTCAAATTGTTCTGGTTTTATTTATCAGTTAGAGAGCTGCTTTTTTGTCCATAAGCTACGGAAAACTTAATCGTACTACAAGAATTGCTGTTAATTTTGGCTTTTGAGCATTCTCATTTGTTTTCTCTTGTTTTGCGCTGTTTTCTCCACACAAAATTACAAACCACAGCTTATCTTTGCTATAAAGCAACACAGTGTCAGACCAAGAGAACTGTGAAGCTGGGAAGACGTCTTCTAGCATCACTGCTAAGGGAATTTCTTCTGTGTTAATGGTGAAAACATGGCAAAGCAACCTCATGGCTCAACCTCCACACGTGCAGGCTTTTGCTGGGTTAGGTTTACAGAGTACATTGATACAGTCAATACTTGTTCATCACCTTTAGTAGCAAGAGAATGTTATTTCAAAAGTAGTGATTTTGGTCGCTGTGATACAAATGAGTCTCCTAAAGCCTTACAGTAGATGTTGGACTCTGCAGTCTTTAAGAAAAACACAACACCAATCAATGAGGAGACAGAAACAAGTCAGCTCCTGAGCTACCCGTAAATGAAGTGCGTCTAGATTTCAGTTAGCATACTAATTTCCATTGCAGTTCACCAAATCAGTGCATTGTATGGCTGAAAAAGAGCTAGAACTAGAACTAGAGCCTCTGCTGTTTATGTTTAAAAATTCAAAAGTTACACACAGCTTAATTTTGGTGCCTTATATCCTTGCAAAGGAATTAAACCACTGCTGCTTGTGTAGTTTATCAAACACAAGTTTGTCCTTGCAATGCTCAACAGGTAGAGTTGCGCTCTGCAGTAAAGCCCCCGTTAAGAGTAAATAAAAGTGGACTTCTGGAAGGCAGAAAAGGGAACAAAACAAAAATACAGGAAGGAAGAGCCTCCCGCCCTGCAGCACCGTACCTTAACTGCTTCTTTTCAGGACTTTCACAACTGTCCTTGCAAACATAGAACACCCCAGAGAAGTGCTGAGATCACCCGGACATGACTTACTGCTATTGAACTCTACACCAGTCTGTCTGCTGTGCCTTAGCTCGTTCCCGAGGATCTGGCATGTTGTGAAGCAATGCTAATTAATTAAACAGATGCATGCTAAATAAGTAGCATAGTCATAACACGGTTTTGAAGGGAAAAAAATGCCAGTGTTCAAAGGTTTACTTTACCTGTTAGGAGAAGGTTGTTTCTGCAGGTGCTGTGTGCCAAAAATATTCCAAACACAACCAAAACTGAACAGAGGAAACTGTCTCTTGGTACAGTGGCCACTGGCTCCTCCATGCCTGCATCATCAAATACCAGCACCTAAACAAACTAAGCCTTGTACCCCAACACAATCCGATGAGCATCCTGCTCTTCTGAAACTTGTACACAAGTAGCTTCACATCACTGAACGCGAGAGGGCTGGGGGGTCATTTCTTGCCACACTGCCAACCACCCTTGCTGTGCCGATGGCTCACCTTCGGGGCACGTCAAGCCAATTCCTACCTCATCACACGCGTGTGAAGATGCTGAATGTACTGAGATAAGTATCACAGAAAAGCCTTCATGGAAACCATTAATTCTGCCATCCTAGCAAGCTTTTAGTAGTATCGAGTACATATGCATGTCTGGTGAGTATGTGGACAAAAGGGGAACTAAAACCCAACAACATTCATGAAGAGAGCATTATCTCTTCCGTACATGAGTTAGCAGTCCAGTGGGGGAGAAAGGGGACATGATCATGGACACTATCACAACATAGCACATTTTGAGCCTCACCACAGAGGAGAAAGGTTAAGTTTACACAGTAATTTAAAAGAAAATACCTAGAACCCCCCAATTATGCAATACTTAGGTTTGGAGCTATAAGGATACCAGATATTCTAGACCTGTTTAGTCTGCTAAAACTTTTGTTCCTCTTTCTTATGTTACCAACTTTAACATACTTGACAATAATCAAGCACTTCTAAGAAGTGTGTGTCACAAGGAACACAGCACTGCAATCAGGATCTTTTTAACTGCAACCTTAAAAGCTGTCTGGCTTTGGAGGCTGGGGAAGTATTTCTAGCACTAGTTAAAAACAAAGAGAAGTGAACATGGTGGAATCGAAGGGCAACTCAGAGGTACTGAAATATAAATAATATAAGGTGAGCTAGAGAAGGCTGAGAACTGAGCACAGTGCTCTTTTCTGCAGGTGCATTCTCCGACATTTTCCAAGGTACTATCTCCCCCCTAGCAGTCTTGGCACAAAGATGCACTGAAGGGATGAAAAATTCAGGTTCCACAGGCAATATTAATTTTGAAATTTGAATACTTGCCTCTGTATTCCAAGCAACATTCATCTGATACAGTTTTGATTTATAACAGGTAAATAATTTAGCTCGTCTCTTGCGGTAAAAGAGACATTCCCTTCAGTAAGGAAGTGAAAAATGTTACTTACTTCTGTAGCACAAAAGCTCTGTCATTGCCATGACAGTGACTGATACACCACGGGTTACAAGCGAGGTAACTCGGGCTATCCAGCACCTCTGGATTTGGCTTATGAGTTTTCTTGATCAAACACACTCCCGATTGTTCTTCAAAGGCTTGTAAAATCCCTGTGCCCTAAGAACTCCTGCCTACATTTTGCCTGACTGCTTTTACCTTCCACTTCTGGGTCGTTTCTGCTGGAAATGCTGACACCTCCTCCAGTACAGCACGGTGAAAGGCAGCTCCCATTAAGCAGCGTAAATGAAAGCATCCCTGTTTTCACAGCCAGCTGCAGCAGTGACTAGAAACATATTTACTTTTATGATCCCCTATTATTTTGGCTACTAAAGCAACTCTTCTGAAGAGTTACAGCTTAGCAGAGCACAGACAGCGCTGTTAAGGCCACAACTTAAATAATTCCCACTGCAACCAGGACATTGTTCTTACCACTTCAGTAGGTGTTCAACTTCGGAGCTGGCACTGAAACATGGCCTGGTACCTTTGATGATGCTGCAAGACTTCCTTGGCAGGCAGGGGGGATCGGGCCAGTGCTGGGGGACAGGAGCTCGGGTACCGCCTGCTCCCTGTGGGCAGTGCCAGGCTTTGCCCAGCTGGGTCCTGAGCATCTCCCAGAATGGAGACTGGACAGGCAAATACCACTAAATACATCAGTATGAGCAGGGTTGCAAGGATACAGAAACAGGGATCAGAATTATCAGGTACATGTCACCCAGACTGCTCTAAGACATGACAGCTCATCTGCAGCAAGTGGGTCAGCTGTTGGCTCTAACCCTTCACCACTTCAGCCATTAATTAGGAAGCTTTCTCCCATCACTACCCTACACAGTGTGCTGTGTTTAAACATTTTCAAGTCTACAGCAGCCTTAGTAATTCTGATTTTTTTTTTTACTTAATCTTCACATTTATATGCTATATTAAGCACCTCTGAGAAATAACAGCATTAATCAAACATCGTTTTCTGTTATTAGGGTGGGGTTTACATAAAATGGACTTTTTTTTACCCATACTGTTCTTCATAATTAAAAAAATGAATCCATTAATGAAGTCCCTGAAGTTAATACAGTTACAGTGACCTCTGAGCACTCGAAGAATTTTTACAGCAAAAAGAATTGATTTAAGTTTGGCAATCTCACCATGCCTTTGTATTTCTAGAAACAGTAAGAACTGCCTGATTTGCAGGGGTGCACATTTCTGTGCTCAGTTTCCCGACTTCAAAATCTCTCACAGTCTCAGAGTGTGGTATGAAAACCCACAGTCCCTTCTCTATCAGGAGCACCTTTGCAATTCAGCCCACCGATACAGCAATTAAGACAGCAGTAAGGCAACAACACGATGCTGAGCAATTTCTTCCTATTATTAGCTACAGCTATTACTGTCAGAAACCTCAGTGCTCTCCTATAAAAATGACACTCCAAGAACTTTATCCGTTTCAGGAATGAGTCTCTTCCCATCTCCTGCAGAGCACCGAGTGGGTGTGTGTCGGGAGGAGACAACCTTGCAGCTCCACACGACGCAGCACCGCTCGGCCTGGGTGACCACCTGCACCAAGCCAGGCTCCCTGAAAGGACAACCTGCCGCCCATCAACGGACCAGTGGTATTTTGCCTCTTGCTTTCAAAACCTTCCAGCTGTGCAGGAGTCAGGAGCCTGCAGCCCTGCTAAGAATAAGCATCAGCAGCCAAGGCCAGCCAGCCTCCTTTCCGCCGGGCAGCAAAGAGCCCTGGGTGAGTCTGGGGCTGTCACAACCTCCTCCTTTTTCCCCCTTCATGTAGCAGATACAAAGCTCCTCCTTCACAACTGGTAAGGTTAAGAAAAAACACTGCTAGCCAGGTCTTGATTATTCTATTACTACTATATTCCCTTCTGCTCCCAGTCCCATGAAAATCCCATGATGTAAATTAATTATTACTCTGAGGGCTCAGGCAGTAAATTACTGCTCACAGGCTGATTCTCAGAGGTACAGATGTCCTTTGGTGGCACAGTGGCTAATTTCTAGCTGCTTACAAAATACTGAACTCTAACCCAAAGAGTAAAACTTACCACAAACACAGGGAAAATGAGGTAAGACCAAGGGATGAAGCCTCTGATTCCACCTATGCAGTGTATTTACCTCACAGGAGCAAGGAGTAAAAAGTGGATAAAACGCAGCTGGATTAGGCACTAACAGTAACTGACCAGAGCAAATGTGGAGCCTAGTTCTGTCTGGACAGCTGCATTTACCTGATTTGGGAATTGCACTCATTTCATCAGGCTTTTTCTTCATAAGCGTGTGAACACTGAAACCACAGCACATGGCACCTGGACATGACAGGGAAGAACCCGAGTTGAACTCGTTCTGTACGCTTGGAGAATACATGCAAACCCTCAGGCTCACACGCCAATGAGGCATCCTCAGCCCTTGGCCAGGGTCAGTTTTGAGCCAGGTCTCCCTTGCTCTTCTGACAACAGTAACAGGGTTCTGCCCCTCTCCAACACACACCTATTAACCTGAAAGAGAAGAGATCTGACCACCACAAGCAAGACAACCCTCAGAGTAGCCCCCGTCTACATTAGGGAGCTGGGAATCAATTTCTGACTCGACAGATGCATATTTGCTGCTGCAGCACACGTGAACCCACACTGACATCCCTGCTGCTTTTGTAGGGTCACCTTGGGATCTACCCTCTAAGTAAACAGAGAAAATGCCTGCTCTGAGTTTGGGCACTGGGACTAAACCAAGGCTCTGAACATCAGCTGCAGGACACAGCTTTGGCACATCAGTAGCAGGAGTAAGCGCACCCCAAGGTGCTGGCAGCAGCTGAGGAGCTCATCCAGGGCTCCCTGTTTGTGGGACTAAGCACCTGCAGAGACACCCTGGCATCCACCGCAGCCTTCCTCGCAGACCTGCCTCGCAAACCTGCCCTCCAAGGTCTGCACCCTTCTTCCCACTGTCAGCTTTTCACTGAGCGTAATCCTGGCGCCCTCAGCCTATGGAAAGATCCACCTCAGCTATAAAGCGTTCCCTTCAGGAACCATAAAAAATTAATTATTCAGCAACACGAGCCTTAAAGAATTTATTTCTGTTTGGCAGAAAATGTCAACAAGCAACTGACAGTGCAGCGCTCTGCCCTGCCAAGGCAAGGGGAAGGTTCACATTAGGGTTTAATGTCGTGGCATCGAAACAAAAGCTCTCTTAACTCAAAGTCTGTTTAGTATCAGCCAGATTGAAACCAAATTCAGCTTTTGTTCTGCAAGCCGCCTAACCATAGGCTACGCTGCCTAGATGAGACGAGGCTTGCCATGCGAGATACAACCCTTCCTGCCAAAGCCAACAGGAGACACCGAGGAGGATCCAAACGAAGTTTGTGATACCACGTGTTGGACATCTGGTTCTAATGTTCCTGCGTGCCGTTCGGCTGAGCGCATCGCTCCCTTCACCTACGCCCAAGCCCTGTCTACACGTCTCTCCCTGAAATGCCCACGGCCTTTCACGGGCGCAAGACCGAAACCCTTCTGCCCAGAGCAGAGCGGCGGGTTATCCCAGCTCTGCTTCGGTTCGCGGGCCAGCCACAACCGGACGAGTACGACCCCTCCAAGGAGGAACTGCGGTAATCACATCGCTGCCCTCAGCGCTGCCAGAAGATACCCACGCCGGGGTCCATCCGCACAAGCGAGGCTGAGCCAAAGCGCAACGGCAAGTAAACGGCAACAACCTCCCTGCCACCCGGCGCCGAGGGAGAGGAAGGGCAACCAGAGCGACACTGCCAGCCAGGGCCTGCTGCATCAGCAGCCACCGCTGCCACACAGCTTCGTGCAAACAAAGGGCGTTGTGGCGCAGGGCAGCGGCGAGGCAGCCCGCGGGCAGGCTCAGGACACAGCCACAAACCCCTTCATCTCGTCTGCTCGGGATGCTCTTACGTTTTTTCCCGTTGTGCTTCTGGGTGCTTTGAGGCTTTATGGATCATTAAATAAAGTTGCTGATTTTTTCAAATACTTAAGTGCCTACCTGGCCTTCTTGAAAATTTCTTTTTTTCCTCACCTCGGCACTTTCCTACCTGCACATATGTTCACGGCGTGGATGAATGATTTAGTATACTGAGCAATGTAAAACCGTCCTGTTTGGGGCTTCTTTTTTCTTCTTCTATTATATAAGCCAAGCAGACTGTAATTTGATATTCCCATGCACTGTATTTCACACTGTCCTCAGAACGACCACTTAAAAATGAGGTCAATGAAAGCAAGTGTGAAGGTGCAAAGGAGCAGCATTTTTTGTACTGTTTATGGCTACACTCAGGTAACTTAGAACTCCACGAATGAGGGGATGTTGCTTTGCTCTGGTGGAAAAGCTGGAGGCAGCATGAAGGCTGAATAAGCATCAATTCTGCATCAGTCCCTTCGGGCTTGCGCTGCAAATGCCGACGCTGTGGCTACAGCAGCATGTAAACATGGGGCCTCAGCTCCGGTTAGACTGCTCAGCACCAAATATGTTCTGATCCTCTAAAATTATAATGGAGTAAGCGAAAAATACATAGGTGACAGCTGAAAAAGTGTGGCTCCTATACTAAGGAACTGAGCAGAAAGTGTGCGTTCACCTTGGTAGAAAAGAGAAATTCTGCACTAACAGGCAGTGGGGGAAGAGGAGTAATTACCACTTCTCATATATTATCAACGCTCTAAATCTGTTCTGATGGATTTCGAAAATGAAAAAAAACACCCAACCAAAAAAATCAGTTTTTAAGAGAAAAAATAAACAAGCGTCTTTGTTGAACAAGTCTCCACTCTCATCTCTGAAAGGAAGCACTGTTGTGCAGACAGCCCGCCGTTCTAACCCAGAATGCTGACAATGGGACTTTCTTTAAAAAAGTCCTTTGTAAGAAAGGGCTCTATTAAAACAAAAGGAATGTAAAAATAGCTTAATTAAAAATTAAATAAAATGCAAGAGCAGTCTGCTTCCTCTGGTGAGTTCAGCTCCCAACGGGTAATGCTGTGTTTTGGAACATGTCTGTAGGACACGGTAGCAGGCCCGGTAAGCACCAGTCTGTCACCCAGTCACTTGAACCGCCAAACACACCCCTTTCAATAACAAATCATAGACACTGCCTATTCTGAAGGGGATTAGAGGACTCTATAAATGCTGCAAGGGTTTGTTACGCTGCCCTGAGGTTCAGATGTGAATATCTTACAAATGATTTTATCACCCATCCCCTTTCTTTCCACTGAAACACTACAACTTCCTGTGCTGGCACCGAGCAAGTGAAACCCGATCTCTGAAGAATGAGCTATTACTGCAGTACTAATAATACTCTCCCTGCCTCCCACTAAGATTTGCAATGTTTTAATGAACAACAGAACAATATTTGAAAAATAATTCCATATGTACATCCTGTAAACAGACCTCGGGCTCTTACACAGATTTGACCTGAAGAGCATCGTACTGCACCATCCCTACAAAAACCAAATTTAAGTCGAGTACAACAAAGTACATTTATATGCAGGCTCTGAAAACAAGTGCTGGAAATTCTTCACACAGCAAAGTTACTTCCCTGCCCACCCAGGATGGACTAGGACAGTTTTCTCCTTGGCTGCAGTTTACCAGTGTTTACTGGGAAGTGATCAGCACATGCTGCTGGGCTTCAGCCTCTGCTCACAGGACCACTCCTGTCTTGTACCCAAGCATGACTAAAAGTCACTCTCATTGGCCCCAAGAGCCTGCTGCCATTTGCTGCACTGCGGTGCAGCTTCAGAGCAGCCAGGCACCAGCCCAGGGCACTCTCAGGGGGCACTGGGGAAAACCCCTCAGCCTGAGAAGACCATTACAGCTGGCTCACTGTCCTCTTCTGTTACCCCTGTTGCTGCCCACAGCACCTGGAGAAGTAAATCTGTGCACTTACCATTTTACTGGCTAGAACCAGGTCTCTCCCAACTCAACAGCTCAACACTATGGGTACCCCGTTGGAAATTGCGGCCTGGCCCCACACGCTAGGCACCTACCACAACCTCTCTGGGCTGAGGCACCAACAGCCTGGGTGCTTTGGGGCTAAGCTTCTGTTTCCCCATGTCATTCATCACATCTAACACCTGACACATGTGAAACAAACACCTTGCACTAGAATGAGACAGAGAGGTAGAAAGAACCTAACAATACCGTGAGTCTCACACTGAAAAGCTCAAATCAAGCCTCAAATGCCCAAGATGGCTCCAAATATAGCTCAAAGTCATCATCATGACAATCCCAGCTGTAAAAGATCATCAAATTAATTCAACATTTATTAGCACATCAGGCACGTTCGATGCGTGACACGGTGATCCGGCCCCTTTCACTGGGAAGCGACCGGCGGGACGCTCAGCGTGGCACGCTCGCCCCGCGTCTAACCGAGGGTCACGGCTAACGTCGCTTCTGCTGAGGAACCTCTGGCCCCACTAATAGCTCTGCTGACCTGAAGTGAATCACTGAAGGAGCACACTACCATTTGACATGGAAGAAGGCAGTAAGACCCATCCCTTAATGACTTATATCTTCTCATTTAAATTGGCGGTTGTCCTTAAATTCATCTAACGGCTTCTCTCAGACGTTCCTTTAAAAATGGTACTTTTTTTTCCTTCTCCCAGTTAACACAATTCAAGGCTACTGCTTTACCTTAATGGAGAGATTTTTGCTTTACTTGTCTGCGCTCCCTGAGGAGTTATACTTACATCATGCATGGAGTCAAGAAGTTTAGTCAGTTGGTAGAATCTCTGCCAGCTTTGCCCAGAGTTACTTGGACATTTAGTTACCATCTTCTTTAGTTCTTTAATGTAATTTGCCCTCATTTCTTCAAATGCAGCTTGGCTTTTGAGACCATCCTTGGGAACTGTCATTGAAAAGACAGTCTTATATTAATATTAACTGTATTGCTTATTCTTTTGATGTGCATACTTAAAAAGTTACACTACTTAATGAAAGAATTAAACCTCTAAGCAAAGTCCATAATTTTACAGACATTGGTAAGGAATCAACAACATCATACAGATTTTTCAAGTGATTGAAGCATCCTCTCCAGATCTATGATTGCAGAAGCTGCGGCATCTCAGAAATACAACACATGCCAACCTCATGCCGAAACTGTTTTTAATAGAACCCAACCACAAAAAAAAGGGAAGAGGCAGATGGATCAAGGTTGGTTTTTTTGTTGGTTTTTGTTTTTTTTAGACGTTGAAAACGTGATTTATCATTCTTAAATGGTTCCCCTCCCTTGGTACAGAATTACAGCTGTTACGTGCAGAAATGCTAGTCCAAGTGACATGTTTTCATGCCATCAAGTCACATCTTTGAATGTTAATAAGCATCTGCGTAACACCTAGAACAACCAGAGCTGTTATTCTGCATGAAAAACCGTCTTCCAAACAGGCATTCTGACCCAATGTCTGACCACAACATACAGTTGGCAAGCATTTCTAGTGTCCTATCAAAATTCCCATCTGCCAGAGGGATCCTTTCACGAATGGGCTAGTGGTAGAGTTTTCTGATACTTTTTACTGTGACTGATAGCAGCAAGGCTAATGACAAAAGCAAATGTTTCTTTACAGACTGCAAATACCCTTGAACTCCAGCAGGTTCTTCCCCAAACTGGAATGGCTCACAGGATCAGAGCTCTAGGAAAACCCCAAATAGGTTATTTTAACATTACACAAAATGTTATGCTGGTTTAATACCTGGATTGGCTGAATGCTGCTTCACCACCAAGTATTTTTCTACTCTGCATCTCTTTAATTCTAGTTGACTGAAGGAAAATAAAACACTACACTGTACAAGACTGAGTTTATTTTCCAAGAAAGCCAGAAAGCCATGTTAGAGTAAGCTACATGGGAAGTTACTTATCAAAAAAAAAAAAAAAAAGAAAGAAACAGTGATCTTCCAATTTACCTTACTCTGACTTAACATCTTCACAGAAATTGTCATGTTCCTCTGTCCCCTTCTCTCTGAAATCCTGTGAGCTGCCTTCTGTCCCACTACAATCGCACCCTAAGTATGAAACAACAGCCCAAATGGCTCCATAGTAGAAGCTTTAAGAAAAAACATTGGTAGCTTCTATCACCAGGAGCTACCAGAGCAATTTAGCAATGGAAAACACAGAGGAGCTCAGCGACCACATGAGCAGCAAGGACTTGTGACCATCAAGTGCTGGAAGGGGGCACAAGGGGGATTCTTCAGAAAAAGCCTAGGAGGTAAAGAACTAACCTGCTTATATTGCATAAAGATAGTATTTGATTTTTAAATTCTAGATGCAGAGTCTCTCTGTCAGCTGACAGATAAAAGAAACTGTATGGAGCAGATGTACAAATTCAGTTCAAGCTGAATGAATACAGAGACATCAATCAGGATGAGTAAAGCCCTCAGAGCATACTGCGGCCCTTACACAAAATGCATGGGCTTTACAATTCCTTCAATATTTACAGACTTGTATTCCTACATGCTGCTTGAAGGCTGTTAGAGCCACTCTTTCTTTGTCTACTACTATGTATTTTACTGTTCTGTCTGAAAATTATTATACCATCACCCCAGCCAGATTATTAAGAAAGAAAGACCACAAATAAAGAGAACTCAAGCAAAACATGAAATTCTGGAGTTTTGCCCAGTGTTTCTGATTTTACTTATTAAATGCAGCAATGCTTTTGGCAAGCTCCCAATATCTATGGTCTGTGGAAAGCAAGAAAACAATTGAGTTGTAATGTGTGGTTTCTTCCACATGTAAATGGAGTGAAACTTCCTTGATGTGGTCGTCATGAAAGTTTCAGAATAACTTGTACACTGCTTATCACATGACTCAATAAAAAATTTTACAAGAAAACAAAACCTGGTGTTTTCTGTCAAAGATGTATCAAGGTGCAATCATTCAAAACCAGGTTTTCTGCCCTTCACATGACATGTTCTGGGTTTCATCACTGTCTTCATTTCCATTTCACTCTCCTCTCTCTCTAACATAAATACCCCGATTCTCCCCAAACAAGCTATTTTTAGTAGGTTTTCTAGTGACTGTGGTGCGTGTTTCAAAGGGACCGAGCTAGCTGAAGTTAATTGGCCAGGCTGATCTTGCCTAACAGATTCTCACAGTAAGTCACGTTGTTAGTTAACACTCTGAAGAGGGCAGAACAATAAATTCCTAGCTTAAAGAAATTTTGCTATGTTTTTAGAACACCTTTAGGTTCTTTTTCTAAAGATTCTCCCCCTTTAGGGCAGACTAAAAAGTATCAGAGCCAGATCTCCAATCCAGATGCTCTCTCAAGAACATTTTGGGAGCTAAACCCTCCCTTGAGCACATTCACATTAAGTACCCAGAACATATGAGCTCCCCACAGTCCCAGTTTCACCAGTAGACCATCTCCTCCAACCCCCAGTGGAGCAGGACCTAGTGGTCAGACCCCATGGGTTGGGACACAAAGCACTCCCCACCAGCATCACCTCTCCCCTGTCACAGGGAGCTGGAACAGCTTCAGTGGGAGGGCGGGAGACAGCCAAGCCCAAAAACTTACAACCCCAGGACTTTTCTGCTAGTGGATCCAAATTCCCTCCGGCCAGGAGGGAACTGCAGCTTCAGGTCCTCCCCCAAAGGCAAGTAATTTAACCACAGAGCTACTGACTGGGGGGTGAGACAGGTGAGGTCTGAGCAAAAGGCACCTCAGATGGAGGAAAAAATGTGCCCATCCCACCACCTCCCCTGAGGGGCTGCCACTCAATTTTGCTGGCCTTTCAAGTCCCTTCAGAGGCCCCTAACTCTGCCTGCAGCCAATGCGCCCAGACCGTGGCTGGGGCCTCCGGAGGCCCCTGGGTGTCCAAGCCAGATGGGGAGATGCCCTGTGCAGCAGGAGCCTGAGCAGCCCCCAGCCCCGGGCACGCATTGTGCTGCTGACAGCTTGCAAGTGAAAGCCAGAATAAGTGCAGTGATCTCCTGCTCATCCTCTCCCCTCTCAACGCCCCCACATCCAACCTCCTCCTGCCAAGGGAATTCTTGCCCGGTGAGTTCACTGAAGTGACATCATGAACACCCACCAATCAAGCTAACGTATTATCTCCTCATGATGTCACTGAGTGGATCCCACAAAAAGAAGCACGATTATGCAGAAGAAAGTTTGTCCACAGGTAATTTTCATCAAAACTGTTGGAAAAGTAATGTACAAACTGCCTGTGTACTTACACAGTTGTACTGGGACAGGAGTTTTTCCATATTTTCAGTAAGATAAGATCAAAGACATCTCCTAATTACTACACAGTGCTGTACCAAACACCAAGATGTAATTTTGCATCTTAAGAAAACTCAAAGCGTAACACTCGAGAGAAAAATAAAACATGCACTGTCATTTATTAAGCTGTCAGAGCCCTGTAAAAGGGCTTGCAAAACGGCTTACCGTTCTCAGTTCACTCAGCAGTGAAAAACTGCCCATTTTGCAGCATAAGCAAGGGACATCTTTTGATCTTGAAGGTGACGTTAAATTACCCAAAGCAATGGCTTTGAGTGTTGAGTGGGGATTTCTCCCCAGTCCCCACAGCTGTGGCACTTCCTTGGCATGCCTGGCCAGCTCAAGTGGTTCCCATACAGAGAGGAGGCCAAAGCCCCTGAACTGGCCGCTCCCATCCTTCCAATGCACAGGACACTTTCAAACTGCAAAGACACCTCCCGTGCTAATGGAGAGCGAGATCTGCAGGTAAACCCTAAGACATAAACTCAGCCCTATTCCTGTAGCCCCGCTGGAAACCGTCTGGCTCTTTTGCCACCTTAGTTAAAATCACTGCAGCTCTTTGTGCATTGGAGCATTTTCAAGCATTCCCATGTAACCGTGAATCTAACTTACCTGTGCTGAGCAGCAGCAAGACTTTCATGATAGTGTACTCCTCAAAGCTAAGCTGCAAGCGAACGAACTGCAGACTGATCTGGTGCATCCCCTGGCACAGTTCGAACATGGCAGACTGGCGCATCCGTTCCCTGCAAAGAGAAAGGAACAAAACCCAGAGGATAAACAGGGGGGAGTGCAAGGCGCACGGGGCAGCCCGTGTGTGAGGGAAGCCAAGTGCCACCTGGAAACCAAGCCCGGACGGCCCGGTGGTCAGTCAGACACTGCAGCTGCCAAGTTCAGGTTAGGAAAGGGAGCTGGGCACTCTGGAGACAAAGCTGGAGCCCTGCCAGCCCCAGAGGACTTCCTGGTCCCCGTGCTCCCCTGGGCTGGAGGAAAAACCCTCTGCCTGTCAGCTTTGGGGGACCCGGCATCACCGTGCTCAATTCCTACGCCACCCGCACCGGCCGGACCACTTCACTTCGCTACCTGCCGGCCCGCGGGCAGCATTAACGTCCGCCCCCCTAAAAGGAACAGAAACAAATGCAATTTGAGTTTTATACCCTGATGATGTTAATGAAGTGGCAAGAATGTTTTCCAATGTGTTTGAATAGTCAGGATTTGTTCAGCTCTGCCCTGGCTGACGAAAACGAGCCTGCTGAAGGGGTCAGAACTGGTGCAGCAGGGGAACCTCCCCTTACCGCACGCACGTCTTAAATGATACCCTCCCCATTTGTTGATGTACAGGTAGAAAGGGGTCTCAGAAGATGCAGACATCAGCTGGTGGAAAGGATGGCCTCACATCTGCAGCCCACGCCACACAGGGTGATAAGCCCTGGCCCCAGCCCAGCATCCTCCAAGGCTGCCATGGACCGCATGAAAACCCAGAGCCAAGAGCACCAGGGCCACAAGCCAGCAAGTCCCTGGGCTCAGGGATTTCCACTGTGCAAGTAGGCATCTTGACTATTCTCATCCTGAATAATAGTCCTGTAAAAATATGACTGGCAGGTCTGGAAAACGAAGAAGTGGTTTAACAAAACTAAAATAAAATGCACAACCTGCTGTTACTGCCTTTATGTCTACTCAGGGGTCTGAAGTTAAGCAGTGACTGGGCTGACCACTGCCTCAGCCAGCAGCACTGATGGATCCTTCCCAAGTAACCTCCATTTCAAAACCTCTGATTACTACTTTTCCTAAAAATGCAGCAGGTCTAGCTCCAAGGATGAAAGTATAGGAAGGACAAGAAATGATCTTCCAGTCACTGAAGTTCTTGTTAATATGCTACTCTGGACCTCCTATGGAGAATTATTACTCAAACAGTCTGGAGTAATGGAGAAGACAGTAAGATGATCTCATTCTTGAATACAGTTTTTTGCCTGTTAAATTGTAAAATAAAAAGGATACGAGACTTCTATCCAGTTCGGGGTTTGTTTTTTTGGGGTTTTTTTGTTAAATATAGTACATTTAGCTTCAGACTGTATCTCTCTCCTCTGAGGCAACCCCAGGCTAAACTACCCTGCAGAAGTTTCAGGTAGAATTAGTTAGGATTTTGCTGTAGTTCTAGAGCTGCTACTCCAAACCACACCAGCTACAGCAAAGAGTCCCTGAGAACTGCCTGTCTCATTCTGAAGCTATGATATATATGTGGGCATTTAGACAGGCATTAGAATTGTTCAGTGACCACTACTTTTTTCCTTTTCTTTTTTTAATTCCTCAACAACAATTGTCTATATTTCTTCAAACATTTTTTTCACATAATTGGGGAATTGGATGAAGTTCAGCTAATTATTTTAAGCAAGCAACTGCCTTTTCAAATATACAAATTGGCTGGTGAAAGAGAAGAATCATACTGTGTGCAAACAAAGACTGACGTCATCTTCCTGGTGTTTTATTTCACTACTGCCAGAGCAGATTTTATTTTCCTCCTTAATACTAATAAAGCAGACTCCCCATTGTTATATGGGCTTTGCACTTTTCCCCTGCTCCACCCTCTTCTGCAGACTAAGAACTTCCAGCCCTTTTCTTTCTTTTTCAATTTCAATTTAATAGTAGTAGTGATGCCATGTTTGTTTATTTTTATTACGCATCATGGACCGCGGGGAAGAAAATGAATAGAAGTAAATAGTCTTTGAATGCTTTGGTCGGTGACTGAAATAACCACTTGGCCTTCTGTTTGAGAGGAGCAGGCTCTGCTGCTGGAGGCCCACGGGCACGAGCCCACGGGCACGAGCCCACGAGCCCCGCCGGGCGCTGCGGAGGACTCGCAGACGCCACGCTCAACGTCAGTCACGTGCTGTGAACGCACACGGAGTGACCCTGGCTCTGCCCGAGGCTGCTGGCCACCGTCCAAGGCTTGTGGCCAACCCAGCGCAGCAGCACCTGGATCTCTCCTGGTGTTTGGATGTGCCCTCAGCACGGCTGATCCGCTGTGCCAGGGATGGCAGCTCCTTCCCATTTGGCCACTACGTGACTCGGCCTATCTCTGAACCACCCAGAGGCCCTCCTAACCTGACAGGCTGCTGTTGCCCGGAGATCAAACGGCTGAAGGCACCGCTGAGCTGACCCAGAGACACAGCCGGGGACACGGCCCCCAAAGATCCCAGGAGAGCAATCTCCCTCCCACTGCTGCTGCTCCCCTCCCTTTTCCGCACACTACCAAACCTAAGTCCAGGACAGGACACGGTGGCTCCTAATCGACCGCTCCCAGGGATCCGTACGGAAGTTGGAAGGCAAATGATTAATAAGGGACATTTGTATTTAATAAATAAATAAATAAATAAATAAATAAGGTATATATATCTCAGACTGCTAAAGACTAGCAGGATTCAAACAAGAACAGTCTTCTATATCCATTATTACTTTTGCAGGACACCAAAGTTAGTTTCTCCAGCCCCAGAACATAAAGCAGCTGCATTTGACCTCCACAGGCACGAGAAGCACCAGACCTTCCATCCGATACCACAAGCCACACAGCAAATAAAACGAAACATTATGTGGTTTTGTCTTAAGTTTCTTGTGCTTTTACTAAGCAGAGTGGCAAAACACTCTGTGACAGCTAATCTAAAAGTATCCTGACTCAAAACCTTTTTTTTTTTTGGTGACATACTACTTTTTCTCTCCTGTTTTGCTTTCTGTTTGCTTTGGTTTTATAGGATTGCCTAATAGAAAAACTTTAGTAAACGTCAGAGGGTTTTCGGCTGGGGTTTTTTATTTGTTTTTGTTTGTCTGTTTGGGTTTTTTTTGTCTGTCTTTTAAATATTTAGTCTTTTATCTACTTACAAATATTGATCTCTCATTTACCCTCAAGGAAAACCTGATGGCCTTGTTTGTAGTGAGATAAAATTATACACAGAACAGCAAACCTGTAATTTCAGATCAGTTTCACTCTTGAAAAATCAATTCAGTTTATATATTATCTATTTACAAATTATTACTAACTACAAATTGTGTTTGTTAATTCATGGCTATTTAATGTAAGACAAGCATTATGTGGGAGCTTACAGTATTTAATTTTGTATTTGATTTTTAACCCACACAATGTCAAATAAGAGGGTGCAGAGCTTTTGGAACGTCCAGATGCTGACATCATGGATATCCCAATACCATGAGAGGAAGAACAAAATAAAGCAATAGAAATGGCTCATATATTAAAAGAGATGGAATTAGGGATGTCAACAGAACACAAAGTTTCTTCTTCCTTACCAAATGCCTCATCTAAGAGTAAATACTACCAAGTCACCACAAATGCCATTACCACCATGGGGAAAAATGAAAACAAACTTTTATGCTACCTTCCCACTGTCCTTTTATGTTGTTTTTTTTTTTTTAAGGGGAGGGGGAAAGGGCAAAACCCAACTAAAGAAAACCAGTTCTACCTCTGACACAGCATCTAAAGCTCTCGACGTGGAAAATGGAGAATATGAAGATCTGGAATAAGGGCATGTATCTTCATGGGCACTTAAGAAGGTAAGTACATTTAAGTAATAAAAGGTGCGGAGCCAAAGCTCTGAATCCACTGTGTGGATACGCATTCAAAAGTGGTATCATTAGCTCAGTTTAGCTTAATCCTCCTTCCTAATAATATGCTTTAAACTTTACACCTTAAGTTAATCCATCTTAAGTTCCCCGAGTGTCTCCTTACAGGCTTAATTTAATGCCCGGCTCACATTCTGCCTGACCTTTCCCGTGGGCAGGCAGAGCGGCTGTGACCAGCCCACTGCTCCCAGCTCCAACTCTGCCCAACTTCTGTCTGCTCCCACAGAGCCTCTCTTGGCCACGGGCACCTTGTTTTAACTGGTCACCGAGTTGCTCACCACAACCCCACTGCATCAGCTTTTCCTTCCTTCCCTCCCCTGGGAGGAAGATGAGGTGGGTCCGTCTGCTAGTGAAGCCTTCCAAGGCACCTCAACCACCTTGGTAGGAAGAGGTTTTGTTCCTGCTGTTTAGTTTCTCTCTATGAACCGCAGGAAACGCACTCCTAGTCGAGAGACTTCCTTGTTACTTGCCCTGAGTTTGCCTTCTCTTTCTCCCAACTTGACCTGGGATCCCACCCTAACCCCACAATATCTCTGTGTCCTCACCTCTCTCATCTCTGCCACCCTCATTCCCAAACTGACTCCAAGGGATGAGCTACCCAACTACAACAGAGATGTGGGATTTAGGCAATCACACTGGGGGAGGTGGGATGGTTTAAGGAAACTAAGACAAGCCATCCTAAACGCCAAACCACTCGTGTATCTCCTTAATATCCCTACGTGACCTCCACAGAAACCAAACAGCCGCATCAAGAATTGTGAAACTACAGGCATGCTGTAGGGAAACCACTTGTTATGAATAAGTAACTTATAATTTATGAAGTCATCATTAAGTCCAGTATCATAAATCTCCCTGTTGAAGATGGAAACTGCAACTCAACTGACCATAACCAAGAAGAGGAACCCCACGCATCAAGGAATATTCACTCACAGGCGAAACTCGGCCTCAAACAAAACCTGATACCACGCGTTTATTTACTTTCTCATGGATACTATTCAAAGCTGCAGCACAAGGCATCTTCCTAAATTAGACAGGGAAGCAAAGAGAGGGAAAGCTGTGGTGGGTGTTGTGAAGTTTCATCAGTCCTGAAGCGGCTTGCTGATAAACCTAAGAAACCCCGGGCAAAGGCATCCCCTTCCACAGCACCTGAGAGGAACCAGCGTGCAGCTGACTTAGTCTCTTGTCCTCTGCAGCTCAGAAAAGGCTTAGGAAAAGACCAAGTAACACTCATAGCAGAAGTCTGATGTCAAAGATATTCTCTGTGTTTCCTAATTTTACATTTTTTCCCCCGTAAGAACTGTTCCCAATTTTACAATAAAGAGCCTTTCCTTTGCTAGGCTAAAACCTGGATCCATTTGAAGACTGTCTGTCATTTGCAATTATTCACAGGAAATTCGGAAAGCACATTACACTGTAACAAAACCAAACCAAATAAACAAAGAAATGCAACCCAACAAGAAAACATGCCAAAGGCCTGAAGGTCAGAACCAGTTTGGAAGCCTCAGAAAGCAAGGTGTGCTTCCCACCACGCCAGGAGGGGTCAGTTTGAACTTGGCAGAGAGAGGAGTGAAACAACACTGGACACCTTTAGGGCAAGGCTGTGGACAAATGGGGGAAAAGACCAGGATCACAGTCCCCTGATCAGCTGCTCAAAGCATCTTCTCAGAAGAGCCCTTGGTCTGAATTATCTCACCTGCCTTTAAAGGGGTTCCTCGTCTGGAAAAAAGTTTTGAGGTTCTTGAGGAAAGAGGAAAAAAACCCCAATCTATTATTGTAACAACAATTTACTCTTTCTCCAGGGAGTATTCCACTGCAGCAGCTCCACCACGAAGAATGGTGGGAACAGAACACCAGCAAGCACAAAACAGAACCCATTCTTCTGTGCAAAGGGGCAATCACCGCACGGCTTTGTGTGCAGCAGCACCGGGGAACACTGCACATCGTTCTGCTCAATGGACTGGACCCAGTCACCTGTTTCCCATCTCAGAGCCATTATAAACACAACCAAAGTCAGCAGTACTGGAGCAGCATCATTCAGTTATTGCACTGATCAAAATCCAAGCCAAAATACATGCAGAATTGAGGCAAAATTCAATTATGACTTTTCATTCAGCACTTACTTCTTAGTCAGCACTGCTCACTCTGCAAGCCACAGCAGAAAGACAAAACCATACTCCCTTCAACACACTGCCTTCAACTCAAAGCTTTAGAGCCATCTCCTTCCAGGAAGGAAAAAAATAACTGTTACCTTGCATCAATGGCAAATGTGGGCACTCAATCCTGTTGAAATTAATAGCAGTTTTGTCATCAGTTTCTACTGGAGAGAAATTTGGGTCATGCCCATTTTTCCTTTAACTTGTCAGTAAGCCAGCAGAAATAAATACCCCTTCTTTGGCACCACCAGCGACCTCCTCCTCCTCCTCTGATAAGGCAGCAGATGCTTTTCCTAAGCAGTAAGGGATAGAGAATTCAGCTATTAGCCTGCAGTTGGTTAAAATGGGATGGATAAACATAGGCTGGGAATTAAGTGGCTTATCCAGGAAAGTGTTAGCCTAGTGGTAGCATAAAGGTGACAGCCTCAGATGACCACCTTGCTGCCTACACAAGCTATGGTGGATCTCGGACAGGTTACAGGCCTTGGCTGCTGGGAAACACTGTCCTTGTACCAGGCCCAAGGGAAAAAAAACCCAAACCAAAGTGCCATTGCCTCGGCCCCCTGTGACTGCTGGGTTTTCAGCACACTCCTACAAGGCCAGGCCCTTTTGGCTGGTAGCACTGAACTGCCTGCTGCAGCCACTGCCCATGCCCGTGCTCCTTCACGCAGAAGCAGGACAGTGCCAGAAGTCAGGTCTTAAAGCAAAGCTGCAAGACCTGCAACCAGTCACCTCAGCTGCTCCTGCTGCCCCCAAATACCTCTGCCCTGTCTTACCTGACTTTAGCCACTACTGACAGTCAGCATTTCTTCTCTCTACCTAGGAGGTGGGGAGCAAAACATCCTGTGCCCTATTAGTCTGACCCAGTGGCAGGGCCTTGGGACTACCTTCTACTTCAAAAATAAAGAGGTTTCATGGTGTGATCCTCCTGCTTAGTTAGCTGTGTTCCTGCAGGAATCCAACATGCAACGGGGGATGCATTGGAGAGTGTGACCAGCAGGTTGAGGGAGGTTCTCCTCTCCCTTTTCCCTGCCCCAGTGAGACCACATCTGGAACACTGTGTCCAGTTCTGGCCTCTCCAGTTCAAGCGGGCCAGGGTAGTACTTGAGAGAGTCCAACGG
>WTSP01005082.1:0-18544 GCA_025331215.1 Actenoides lindsayi
TTTTTTTTTTTCTTTTTTTTTTTTTTTCATTGCAAAATAATTTAATTCTGAGAAAGTCCTGGGCCTTCAGTGCATTTTCCTGAGTTATATGAGTTACATAGGCCTGAGGAAACCAAAGTCCCTGGGAAGCCAGGGATCATATTTGTAATTGCAAACCGCTTGATGTTCGATGTTTTATTTCTGTAATGATTTTGGTGGCCGAGATGGGCCACTTTCCCTTCTCAGTAATGGTGTGCAGGTTGTCTGCTTTACATAGGTAAGGAGCCACTAACTTTTGAAGACCATACCCGGTCCAGTTCCAGAATGTGACCACTTGGCTAAAAGTTGGGAAATTTAAAAGGGGCAAAAAAAAAAAAAAAAGTGACAAGGGACTCACTAGCACCTTTCTGCGTTATAATCTCAGATATGTTGGTGCTTCTGAAGGAGTTGAACCTCTTGGTACTCTGAATGCTTTATTTCCCAGGTAAAAAGAGGATAAGCAATCGCAGGGGATGGAGGAAGGGAGAATGGGAGTATGCACAGAGCCTAGGGCAAGAGGAAGGAAGATAAGGAACCTCTTACAGGGGACGGCAGGACACCAGGGACATGAAGGGTATGGGAGGAACTGTGAGAAGTCCATGAAATAGGAACAAGAGATGTAACGGTTCAGAAAGCCTGTGTGAGAAACGGAGGAGGGAAAACCCCTCACGTGTGTGTTGTTAGGCCCACAGGAACTACAAACACCATCTTCCCATCCATCTGCTGAGCAGCGACAATGTGCTGAACTGAAGTGATCCAGTTGAAGGTTTCTGTGGTCTGGTGTTCTCCAAATGTTCAGCCCTAACCCGAGGGTGCCAGGGTATCGTTAACTTGATGATGTACTGGGCTGGGTGATTACCTGAGGGTACATTCTGCTCTCTGGAATCTACAGACTGCATTCTGGCAGATTTATGGTTTAATAATTTTAGCCCATCCTTTTTGTTCTGCTTCTCCTCTATTTATGAAGGCAAACACTTCTCAAGACTTTCCATGACCAGCTTTAGACTTTGTAGTTCTGTTGCCCAAATACGCAGCTGGGCTGAGTTACCAGGGCCACTTCCAGCATGTAGGAGAAGGAGTTTCTCGCTTTCAGATGTTTCCAAGAACAGATGTTGGGTAACACAGGGCAGGCGAGTAGGCTTATGGTAGTGAATGAGCAAGCTGAGCTTAGGGAGTTGGCTTTGCCTTCCTCCACCAGAAACACTTTTAAACAATAACTGTTGTTAACGTTTCCTTTCCCAAAGTCTCCTGGTAGCGAGAAGAACAAGACAAAACCCTCTCAGATGTAGAACTGGAGTGGATCTGAGGTCTTGGTTCATCCATGTGCTCGAATAAAAGCGTGCCTTCAAAGCACCTTAGTAACACCACTGCTTACGTTCCGTGGCTCTGTCATCCTAACTACTGGGAAGTCTTCTGGCCATATTTGTAAGACGCATCCTTAAAATAGTTGGAATTGTTTGTAGCAGCAAGTGCGCAGCCTACTAAGCACATATAAGCAAATATTTGCAATAACTGGACCAGTGTTTGCACAGCACCAAACACGCTGCCCGGTCTCCATATATAATAATAGTTGGCACTCACAGGGTGGTTTCCATTTTCAAAGCACTTTAGTCATAACCCTCGACACCTATATGGCCTTTTACATCTTTACAAGAATTAATTAATCTTGGCAGTGTCCTGTGAGATAGGTATGCGCTGCAATAATAATAACAATTAATAATTCATGCGTCTACTCAAAAATCACTTCAGGGATTAAAATGCATCTGTAATACTTGGAGTTTATTAACATTTCCCAGCAAATAGTAAAAGCCATGGTATTGTGTTAAATATATATAATATCTATCCATAAATCTTGTGCAGATCAGGGCAGGACCGAAGGCCCAGGGAGATACCAGTACATCGGTAGGAATTAGACTGAGTTCAGAAAAGCAAGTTCAAGCCTGGTCTACCACACGGTCCAGGCGTACCAGAATGAGACCTGCCACTCACAGCAGTGCATAAATAAATACTGGCCAACCAGGAAGGCTCTTTGTTCATTTTCAGTTCTTGTTTATGCAAAGGCTCCACAGCTCTGGCGTGCATTAGGAGGGAGACCCTGTCCCCAACAAACACAGCACCAGGAAAACTGCAGCCATTTACTGGGTGAGAAACGGCAGTGACTCAGCAGCGTGTTGTGCAACAGGGAGAGCAGGGGCAAGTCTGGCCAACACCAGGGCAAACCCTTCTCCTCATAAAAATTACCATACTGCCTTTGACATGCAAGCAAGCCCCAGTTAAACCTGATATTTAAACAAGCGGGGCTTAAAGCCCCTTGGCTTGAACCCAAGAACCGGCAGGCTCCCCCCCGGGCATGCGCCCGGGCTCCGGGCTTGCGGGGACAGAGGAGGGACAGACGGGCTGCTGGGGTCACACTCCCCACACGGATCGTCCGCTTCCCCACAAAGATGCTTTTTCAGTTTGCATCCCCAAAGTGGATTAATGTAAATCGTGAAGGCACCTTTAGTCCTAATAAGGCTGGCGTTATGGAAAACAGTGGGAAAGAGTAGAGATGGGTGCATCCACACCCTAGCAATTCCCCCGTAACTTCCCCGTGCCTGCGAGCTCTGAACAGGTAGGGGCAGTGGCCTTTGTACTCTAAGACTTATTTTTGCCCTTGATATGAGAAAGACATCGACTTAAACAAAACAACCTCTACA
This sequence comes from Actenoides lindsayi, assembly GCA_025331215.1. Taxonomy (NCBI): domain Eukaryota; kingdom Metazoa; phylum Chordata; class Aves; order Coraciiformes; family Alcedinidae; genus Actenoides; species Actenoides lindsayi. Next base: position 2,715 of record WTSP01005082.1, read on the forward strand.
TTATTTGTGCTTGTGCTGTGCAGACTGAGAAAGGAGATGAAGTTCACCAGTTCGAAGGGACTGGCCTTATTCTTTTTGCAGCTGCTGACAATGACTGTTTGCAGGAGAGGACATGCTGGGAAAGGCACTTGTTTCTGAGTAGGAAGCATCTTCTGCCACTACCCTGGCATACAAATTCATCAGTAATTGATCAGTGGACACATGGTAAAAAATGTCTAACACCGGCGATAAACATGCCTGTAGCAGAACTCTGTATCAGTTATAGTATACCCACATAGATACATCATGGATCTGCACAGAGATCTCCCATCTGGCAGAGAGGATTCAATCCCCAAACAATCATCTCATTGATACACTTACCGGATCTCCGAGGATTCTGTTTCCCACGAGAAACAGCAAGAAGAGAGCGTGACCAGGTGACCAGTCCCTCGTTCACAGACAGCTGATGAACTGCTGGATCCAAAGCCATGACACGGCTCGGAAATTTCAGGACACGAGTTATGCTGTTCAGAGCATGTTTAGTACTGATGTAAATTGGTGATGTTAAGACATGTAAACCAGTTGACATGTCCCTGGTATACAGAGCTTCAATGGGGCACAGGCTGCTCATTCTGGCCCTTCTGCATAGGGCCGATTTCATGTCTCTGTTTTCCAAAGCTGCCAGCGGGTTCCCAAAAATAGCACATCTCCTGGGTAACAAAGTTAAGAACTGCTGCTGTGGGCTTGGGCTAATTACCAAACAAAGCCACTGGCCTTACTGTTTTATTGCTGCTGACCTCCTACCCAGAGGCCCAGCATACCCTAAAGGCTTTAAGAGGAGCAGAAATGAGTGTGTGAACACGTCACACCAAGGAGAGCTCTCAGACCAGTGCCAGAGGAACATATTTTTGAAGGAAAAGTGAGAGAAACAGAGGAGAAGAGATACCAGATGCTTCAGCCAACTTCAAGAGAGGGCTCCTGCACCTTGTCTTCCTTCAGGGGAATGGCCACTCCCACTGGGGCACGCCTTCCCTTTTTTATCTTTGGAGGGGAAAAACAATGGGTCTGTTGCTGCAGTCCCAGAGCCAGCAGAGGACTGCCATGGTGGGCAAAGGATGCCACTGTCCTGGGCTCCCAAAGTGGTTCCTGGCACAAGGAGGAGGATGAAGCGAAAGCTGTCCCGGGGCCAGCAGCCGGCAAAGTTCATGTTGTGTTGAACAACAGGGAAAGATGCTGATACAGCCCCGACTCTGGAAAGCAACACAGACTCACCCCAGCAGGTTTAGTTGTCACAGGTGCTGAGCTGTAGTTTCAACGTGAATTGGGGGTTGTTTCCTTGAGAGGTGACACTCTGACAGCAGGTACCATGGCAGCAGGCAGGCTGTTGTTAAACAACCCCTCTGTGAGCACACCCAGCAATACAAGACCAGACTGCCCTGGAGTTCCTGTAGTAATTACTTTAAACACAGCAAACTAAGTTAGAGGCATGGGAACAAATATATTTTTTTTACTTTAATCTCTCTCTAAGGATTGGTTTAAATTTTTTTGTGTTTTGTTTGTTTTTGTTCATTTTGTTGTTGGGTTTTGTTTGTGGTTTGGGTTTTGTTTGTGGTTTGGTTTTTTTTGTTGTTTTTGGTTTTGTTGTTCTGTATTTTTTTCTTTTTTGTTTTTTCAGTTGGATATGTAAATATCCACATTGCTTGAAACAGAAGAAAAAAAAAAATTACTTCTCCAATAGAAATACTGAAGAGGGCCCAATTAACTTCATGGTTATGGCAAAGGTCCCTTCACACCAGGGTTGTAATTCAGATGTTATATCCTACAATAGCTAAGCAAATCCAAACTTGTTTTATTTTAACAAGGTTACAGAAAAGGGTGTGTACCAGCTGCTATTGCACACCTCTGAAGTTTCAAGCAAGACATATCTGGCTCTCCTATGAGATCAAAATGGATTATCTCATAGGGCCAGGATGTGGTTGCAAAAATTCAGCATTAAGTGTCATCATGATTCACAATATAATCTACATTACTCAGTATAATTACTGCAGAATACATAAAGGCACAGGTACCAAAAGGTATAATATACACTAGATATTTACCTTTCTCTCAGTCACATGCTATTTCGATATTTCTTGGCAACCCAGGAATCTTAAAGCAGCCCAGCCACCTCGAAGAGGATTCCCTTTTCTTACCAAAATGCACAGCCCTGCTTTTCTTTCATTATACCTACATTGTTCTGGTTCTTTATGTGAGTGGAGGATGAAGCCAGGACCGTTTGCTCCCTGACTGGGGTCCTGACAGGCTCCCTGAGGTGGCCTTCAGCAAGCTGTTTATTATCAGGGCATGAGCCTCCATCTATAAAAAAAGAGGACAAACACAGCTGGTAATGATGATATTACTGTTAACACAATTATCTCACAAGAAAACTTGGAGGGTAAATTAGTGTTTATAAAGTATTTTAAAGATGGTAATATTATTTATGTGAGAGCTATACTTTAATGTCCTGAGGACAGCAATTGTTGAAAACCACCTTCTAATTAGGTTTTGCTAATGATGTGTCAAAAGGGTTTAGAAAAAAAATAAAATATCAATAGGTATATTCAAAAATCCCTGATTTTTCTTCTTGTATCATTGTTATCAGCTGCCTTCCTGTAGATAGATATGCTATATCCACATCTACAAGACATTAAGCATTGTTTTCTGGCATATTAAATGTAAAATGAATGAAGTAGACGGTAGTGCCAGAGCACACTGTGCAGTATGTTATTAAACAACTTGCTCCAGTGATTAAAACCCTAGACGTCAATAGAGGTTGTGCAGTTGTTGGTTGAGTTGGGTTTTTTTTCCCCTCTACCCTGCTGGGCTAGGATTTCATCCTGGATCTCCAGCCTCGTCTTTCACTGCACATCACTGATGTGCTTAATGCTCAATTAAAGCACACCCTGGATTTATTTCATACAATCCCTTAGCTGCAAAAGGGTGATTGCAGGTACTCATCAGAAGGAGCTGACTGCAGAGCAAGTCCAGCCAGAAGAATGACTGGGCCTCCCATATTTCTCCTTTTTTTTTTTAGTCAATTATCTACATTCCGTTGAACATCCACTTCTTTCAGTTTCATTCTTGAGGACTTCTGATAACATATCAAAGTTCCCTGAGCCGCTTGTAATCTCCCCCCCCTCGGATGCACACCGTCACGACATTAGCTGTGAACGGCTGCAGTAGATTAAGCAGCATATTTCCACAAAACATTTCCTATAGGAGACCAAATTTTATGAGCTGTGTGAGCATCCTGTGTAACATTCGTAGCAGGTACATAAAACACTTTGGGGTATAGAGAGAGAGAGAGGCATTTGACTGGGTAGCCCAGTGCGTTAGAAATAGCTCTCAATCTTTCACGGTACTAGATGTGTGTCATAAGATGAGACCAAAAGGGGAAAAAAAAATAAAAAATAAAAGAGGGTCGGAAAAAAACCCAACAAAGTACACGGTGGAAGAATGAACTGAGAATTATTTCCTCAGCTGAGCCAATATTTCCTACAACATGGCTTTCTGTGAGTCAGCTTTTTTGTGCCATAGAACTTAAAATAGCAAAAGTGAGATAACAGTAGGCTTGTTGGAAATAGAAATTTTCAAGGGATTAAAAAAACACCCCAACTTTTGGACTGAGTGGTGATGAGTATGGTGGCGATCTTCTGGTAATAGATTACTCTAAGAATATATCAAATAATCCTAAAAAGGTGACATTTATCTGAGACTGTAAAGCACGGAACATCCCAGGAATGTGGGAAACCCACAGCCAGGGATTTCAGAGTGCAACACTCCGACTCCTCTCTTTCTCTCTCTCCAGTAAGCAGAAGTGGTTTCATCCCAACCTCAGCACCTCCTTTCATTTTGCTTATGCTGCTGAGAAGCCTGGGGCCAGCAGAGAGGAACCTCAGGGGAATTCCACACTGTTTTCACATGGTTCAGGACAGGGTTTAACAAATGTACTTAGAGAAGAGGACAGAATATTTCTAGAGGCAGAATGAAGCAGGGGATGGGCTGGCAATTCTGCAGACCTGTTGGCCACATCTCAGCCTTCAGTGGTTCTTCAAGGGCTGTGCCTGCCAGAAATTAATTTAAAGGCTGGCTGAAGTGTGTCTCCCACCAAAACCATTAGCTTCCCTGTTTGCTTACATGATGTGCAGTGTGCCCAGGTAGGAGAGTTCCCATCTAGAGCAAAGATCACATGCCTGCTGGCAATTCTGCACCTTCAACTAGAAGCAATTAGCATGCAAAGGGGGTGGAGCCCCACCATGGCCTGTATGAAAATTAGGATCATTATTAAAATGAAAAAGGCACCCCAGGTTTCAGCAGGGCTGAGGTCATCTCTTCCATTGCTGGTTTAATGAAGTCTCCTCTACAAGCAACCTCTCTGCCTCAGATTTCATCCACATGCTTACAGCCCATATGGATAATTCCCTCTGTTCCCCTCTGTTTAGGTTCAAAAGCTAACATTTGCTAACTTAATTGGAAATGGGGCATTTTGCAAAGAAGTGGCCCCACGCAGATACATGGCATTTGTCTTTAGTTTTCCATGCCTCCCTACCAAATGCAGGTCCCTCTCTGCAAGGCGTTGGGCAGAGACAGCTGCATCAGATATACAATATAAGCAAACAAAGCCGAGGCAGGGAAACTGCCCAGCTTTAACAGCAGGTTGTTTTTAAAGCTAAAGGTAAAACCTCCATCTCCTGAGCCTCGTTGAGGGGAGGCTCACCCTGCCCAGGCTGCATCTCAGCATTCAAACCCAGGCATTGCTGTGCAAACGCCTTCTCTCCCTCCACTGCTCAGGGATTTTTATCTTTAAAAGTCTTTGAGGATATAAAAAACCCTTCTAATTTCCCCGCGTCTTGTCTTTAAGCAGCTGAACACCAAACAATGAATGATGACAAACCAAAGCAACAGTTTTAACTGAAGCAGGATTACACTTGGCATCACTATTTGTTATGTGGCTTACTGGACAGCAAGACAAATGCGTACGTACTTCTGCTGCCCTTTCCCACTGCCAGCTCTGTCCGTAGCCAAAGCAGCTGCAGGATGAGACTCCAAAAATCAAATGACAGCTAGCCCAGCAAAGGCTGGGTCTGCAGTCTTGGGCAGGGCCCTTGGTTCCTCTGGGTTGGGTTTTCGCCTCTGGCACTGACCCGGCACTGTCCGATGCTTCAGCAGGAGGAAAAGACTCCCGGGTTTCTGGCCCATGGTGCTCTCATGTACATACAGGGAGACAGCTGTCCTGACCTGGAGGGCAAGAATCAGCTCACCGGAGAATTTTAACCAAAATCCCGCTCCGTTATTGTGTGTTATTCTCTGCCGAGTGAGGTGAAAACATAACCAGACCACAGCTGATTAACTATCACACGGTACTTGCAGAGGTTTAAGTACTACCACACTTTGCTCGTGCATCCTCTGAAGCCTTGCTGGTAATGATGATACATGGGCTGTTAACGGCAACGCCATTTAGAAACTGGAGGTACAAAAATATTCGCGGAGGCCGCTGCCAGCTTTACACAAATTGATGTGAAGGTATAAACACGTTACTCGGTGCCAGCGTGGTGCTTGTAAACCAAGAGGCTCAAATGGCTGTACCCAGCAGGGCAGATGGCTCCCACCTGGGTAGGAGGCTGCCAAGGGACCTGTGCAGTGAGCGTGATCCTCGACCAAGGGCTCAGTCCACAGAGCATGTCAGGACAGAGACCCTGCTCACATCACCTCCTCCCTGAGCACAGCCCCAGCTTTGCACAACACCACCCAGGACCCCAGAGCCCTTGTGTCCCCGAGATCCACAGCCCTCACCAGTAACCCAGCTCATGGCTTGGGGGACATACTCTGAGCCTACAAAGTGACATTTAACAATGCCTGCTTGGAAACATTCTCTGTCCCTTCTGGACCATCTTTCCATGCAAACACAAGACCCATTCAACCCGGGTCGCATCCGCAGGCAATGAGGAGTCAATGGGATCATTCATGTTCCAAAACCCATGTGCACGCTCGAGTTGTTCCTTTGGCAGCAGCCTGGGCTGTCACTGCTGCGTGCCTCCAGCCCCAGTCCTTTCAGCATTTGCACGTATTCTACCTCCCGTGAGGTCCACAGGACTTCTGTAAACATAAATAACGGCAACATTATGGCCCCGTTTCAAGTCCAAGACTGCAAATGGTATTTCTATTTACTATTGAGTATCTATTTATTCATTGAATGCATTAGAAAATCCATTAAAGAGGAAATTAGGGACCTAATGACCTGCACCATCGTTCGAACCCAGTGTTTCAGACACAGGCATCAAATATAGTTCAGTGCTTGCATCTCATCTCATCCGATGACTCACTCAAGGTGGGAAGCAGCGTGATGAGACAGCCTCATTCACCCTCCACACCAGGAACCGGCTGGCAGGAAACCCAGCCCTGAGGCTGGGCACAGCTGCCTTGCAGGCAGGAGAGGCAGTGGGGGCTATGCTGTGGGCAGAAGGAAGGGACAGCACGTGTGTATGCCTGTGTACGTATATAATACGTATATTTAGAAAGCGGGAGTGAACTGCAGCAGCTCTGCCTCAGAGCTCTGTCTGTCCTGCAGGTATAGAAGGGACAGTGACTTGCCTCTGGCTCTGCAGGGAGTCACGACTCAAGGGCGAGATGATGACAGCAAGTGGCACTTGACTCTAGTCAGGCCCAAGGTTTAAGCAGCAAGTTACCCTTGATCTTCAACAGCAGCTACGAGTTGGCATGTCCCCAGCTCCTTTGTTTGCTGCCATCACAGCACTACAGCAAGGGCAGGTTTTCTGATAGGACTTTCTACCCCAGATCTGGTTTTTTTTTCATCAGCCAGCAGCAGCCAGGCTCACCAGGCTTACAGCTTGCAGTGAGCTCCATAAACTGAGTGTCATTGGTGTTGTATATATACAAATCCATACATGAACTGTGTATTTGTGCTGCTCCATTTCATTAAACAAGCTGAACAACTCAGTAGCTCTTTTTATGCCTCCAGGCACTTGGGTCACCTTTGATTTTTACTCATCTCAGAGTTCATATTTGCAACGAATGGCTTTTCTCCCTGGCAGGACAGCAAGATAAAGTAAACCATAAAAATCTTCCCCAGTGAAATGGCTCCCACCAGCAAGGAGCAGGGAAGGGGCAGGACTGGGGCTCCCCTTGCATCACATCCCTCCCTTTGCCAGCATCCACATCCAGGGAGCACTGCACCACCCTCAAATTTCCACTTTTAATTTGGTGTGGCCACAGAAGCCAGGCCAGGATTTAGCCCCCACCAACACTGCTACATCCTTCATTCACCTTCCAGAAGTATAACACAGCAAAGTCCTTGTTCTTCCTTGGTGTTTGCTTCTTCCACACCCAAGCGAGGAAAATTTTGCAGCCTTTCAATGAACCAAAAAGATCTCAACCAGGAGTGCAGTTCAGCAGCTAAGAGCCTGTCACACATCCAATACCCATTGCTTTCAGCAGGGTCTGTGATGGTTTTGAGAGTGACCAAGATATAGCTGAAAAAGATTTAAAGCTTTCTAATAAATGCTGCATGCCCCCCTCTCCCTGCACACAGACACACACAAACTGCATTATTCTAATTCCCTGCTAAGCTTTCCAGCTCGTTCTTACATCACACAATATAATCAGCCATTTGGCCCTGAGTCAGTATTTCCATGAAGCAGAGTCAGGGTAAAAAGCTTTCAAGGCCCTGGGATTGCTTTTGCTTCTGTAATGTTTTAAAAATGCTATATCTTGGGACTGAAAAAAAAAAAACTCCGTGAAAACGCAGCATTTCTGGATGCCTTTCAGCTCTCCCATTAGAAGTGCTGGTGTTCAGAATGAAATTGTTCCCATGTTTGAGCTTGGTACCAAAACATCAAGTTTTGTTTGCGAAGTTTATAAAAACAAATGACTGCAGCCTCGAAAATATTAATCATGGAGAAATGGAAACAGCTCAATAGGACCGTCTAGCACCCCTTGTACTTTACATAAACAATAGCAGGTCGCTCTTTACCAGTGGCCATAGCAGATGAAAGCAATTCAGATGGTTCACATGTGTATTCAAAGCTGAAAGCAGCATCAGCGCCTGCCCACGTTCCGAGCAGACACGGCAGCTGGTGCTGCCTATAGGATGCTTACCCACCAGGTACCCTACGCTCAGACTACCGATGGAATCAGCCTCCGTCTATCCAAGGTATCTGCCTGAGAGCTGCTGGGTTTCACAGCACACTATGAGTTGCTGCTGCCCTTCACCTCCTCCCCCTGCCCACGGCGAGATGCTGCGGGATGGGCAAGAACCACCCCAGGGCCAGGATCTGGCCCCTGCCAGCGCTGGCTCTTCTCGGGGGGAAGATGAGCACACTGTGTGGCAGGGGATGCCCACACACACTTGAATACTCATCCTGAGCCCATCAAAACGCCAGAGCCTGTGGATGAATGAATCCCTTTAGGGGATCTTTGAGGATCTCTTTAGGGATCCTTTCAGCTGCTGGACAGGAATGTGCCCCAGCTTCTCAGCGGACACGTCCCAGCACGCTCTCCTTATCCATAATGACACTGAGGTGCCTTCAAATGTGGTGTGGGGACAGGGTGACACATTGTCCATACTGTTTGACTGCTGGTAAGTGTATTTATCATTCCTGCTTATTACACATTATTCCTCACCACTGCCTGGATTTATTTTGCTTTCTGAGAGGAGGAGCGGTGGAAATGCTGTCAGACGAGCAGCAAGAAAAGCAGCACACAGGCATTTTGTTGTATTTATGTTCATTCTTAGCCATCCTCTTTCTTTTTTTTCTGTTTTTAGAAGCCATCATGAAGCAAAAGTGCAGTTTTTGCATTGGTTACAAGGATTACACGACACCAGTTGTAACCACTGACAGGTTTAAATGTCATCTGAGAAAAGGAATGGCAAGAATGGCTGTGTTTTGAATTTTAATGGGGAGCAGGAGCTGGTCAGATATTGCTGTTTTGGGACATGCATAGGGAAGGACCAGAAGGTCTCTATTCTCTGAAGTGATGCACGTAGCCACTGGGAACAATGTTTTCCAGAAAAATTATGGTTTTGTAACAGAAATCTTCAGAGACAGACCTGCTGTCCTATGGAAAATAGTTGTCGGGGGTTTTTTTCCCCCCTAATAAAAAAATACTTCCCTTTTCCCTCATGGGGAGAGCTCCCAAGCCCAACCTCATCCCTGATGAGGCATTGTGACCAAGAACATCTTCATTCCCAACTGACAGGGCGTCATGGGGTGACACGGGACACTGCAGCCCGGCCAACAAAGCTCCCCGTCAAGAAATTCCTCTTGGGGAAATTTCCCAATCAGAATTTTGAGCTTTGAATTGAAAGATTTTGCTACAAAATCTTAAAGTTTTAACTTTTCAGTAAAAACTCTAAATACTTTGGGTAATGTTTTAAAGTCCAGCAGAAAGGACTGCTAATCATTTCCCTTTCTTCTTGGGGTAGGGGTGAGCCATGTGTCAAAAAAAAAAAAAAAGCGACCAAAAAACCAAACCAAACCCAAGCCAAATAATAGGCCCCCAGTTTACATATAAAAGCCTCTACACTTTTTTCTGCTGATTATTAGTAAATTATAAGTTTTATCTGCCTCTTACCATCTTGGTACTAAGGGGGAAGCTGAGGAGTTTTCCAAGAACTTCTTAAACTGCCAGTAAAAACTAACATTAGAGATAAATTACTGTATCTGAAAATCAGAAAATAGCTTCTCTCCAGCTGTCTTATCAAGTGGCAGCACAGAGCTGTGAAATGCACTTAATGTGCAGCGACTGAAGAACAAATTTGGGGAGAACACTGGGAAGGATGAGATGTGCTTTGGGCATCCACTGATGTGCGTGGTCTCCAGATGAGAAAGGGGGGGAAAAAAACAACAAACATCCCTCAGATATATCAGAATTTCTCCAGATTTATTTATTTTCCCTTATTTTAAAGAAATCCTACCACAGACCACAGCAGAGCATGTGGCTGCTCCCAGGGAAGAGCAGGGACCAGCCATGGTCCCTGTACTTGAGGCAGGTTGTGGCCATTGAGTGCAGCCTAGCAGAGTTCTCCCTGATAATTTCCCACATAATTTCCATGTAAGAGCAAATCCAAGACTGAGTCCTCCATCCAATGCCGTTGGCTTTGCACGTGGGGGTAAGCCATGACACACATCCACTTCCCAGCTCCCCGTGCCCACAGCACTTGCCCACGGGGCTGCAATGGTTTCCAGCTGCCATGGCCCCTATCCAGCCAGCACATGTTTTCTCAACCTCAGCTTGGCTGCTGGCCCACAGCCTCCCCGACCCTCAGCATCTTCTTTAATATTCACAGTTCTCTCACTCTCCTCTTACAGCTTTCCCAGACTTACTAGGGATTTTCCCAAATTTAGCCCTGCTCTTTTGAGCCTTTCTCCTTCACCTGAGCAGGCAAGCACTGTACCCCCAAATTTTATACCCCATTCCCTAGATAATGACCAAGACCACGGAACGTGTTGCTTGGATATGAAAGTATACAGCCACCCTGGGTTTGGAATGAGCTTTCCAGCCTGCGTGGCTGAAGAGCAGTCCTATGCCAGATGTTTTATTGCTTTTCATGGCTGCACCTCATCACTGTGGCCGTAGAATCATGGAATGGTTTGGGTTGGAAGGGACCTGAAAAACCATCTAGTTCCAACCCCCCTGCCATGGGCAGGGACACCTCCCACTAGAGCAGGTTGTTCAAAGCCCCATCCAACATGGCCTTGAGCATTTCTGGGGATGGGGCATCCACAGCTTCCTAGGAAACCTGTTGCAGTGTCTCACCACCCTCACAGTGAATACCATCTTCCTTACACGTAATATAAACCTACCATCTCCAACCGCAACCTGCTAAAACCCTGAGGAGGGACCCCATGCACCCACCGGGTCCCAGGGTGCTCGTGCAGCACACTCCAGCAAACTGAGATGGCAGCTCATGCCAGGGGGTGGGGAACGTCCATCGACACCTCGCATATGCTCCTTCCTGAGCAGGAAGGGAACCTGCTGCTGCTGGAGGCAGCCGGGCAGCATAGCACAGACCGCATAGGTCGGGGAGAAGGGAGCATCATTTACAAGCTGCCGCCCACAGCAGATGCAGGGACTGACGCTAAGATTTCTGCAAAAAAGAAGGAGAGTCCTCTGAGTATGAACCTCAACATTTCTGGGGGGGCAATGAATTTTGAGGGGAAATTTCCAGGGCTGCGATGACCCCATCTAGTTAAAGTGCAGCACACAGACAGCCCAGGGAAGCTGGCTGAGCCGTACGCGCTGTGCGGGAGGGCTGGCCAGGGGCAGCTCTGCTGCACCAGGGTGGAAACAGCCCCTGCCAGGCACCAGCCAGATCACCAGGAGGGGAGAGAGTTGGGGCAGAGCCTGACGGTGAAGGGAAGCAACCCTTGTGCTTCCCTCACGTTTAAGCCCAAAACACAAGGATTTAGAATTGAAATTTCTGATTCAACAGCTTTGACTAGCAGATGCCAGCCTGACTAACAGTAATAACACTAATTTTTGTTTGTTTGTTTCTAAACCAGGCCTGGGGCTTTTTTTGCCTTTCAGTATTTTTCTGTTCATTTTCCCCCTGAGCTACTGAAAATAAGCTTAGGAAGGATAAATATTAGACACTAAGGAGAAATGCCAATTCAGCACTAACTGGGCACGTGTTATGTGGAGAGAAAAAGAAACCACGAGATCTCACAGACGCGTAAAAGCCGTTTCCAGACCTGTCAGTCCAGATAAAGAAGAAAGGTTCAAACACTGGACTTAAGAGCAGCCTGAGCCCAGGTCTACCCTGCTTTTAGGAGGGAGGCTAAATGAGAGTGGAGAAGGGATGCCAACCTGCCCCGCCATCAGCACAGAGGGAGGTGATGGCTCCAACCCAGACATCCTTTATTCTCCAGCTATGCACAGCTTTCAGCAGGGGTTTAAAGCAAGGCTCAGTCTGAAGGCCTAGCAAGATGCCACAAAGGTTATCTTGTAGCATTGTGAGGTTTAGCACAAGGGTGGGAGGTGTATCCAAGGACAGTGGCAAAGGCTTTTTGGAAAACCCTGGTGAGACAGAAGCTGTATTTACTTCGGTGGACTTCGTCTGGAGCTACAGTAGGATAAACGAGACTAAGACCTAGTTTAGTTAAAGCAAATGTATCTGACATTGACTTCAATAGAGTACTTCCAGATTTATATTACACTGACCTTAGAGCCAGTGAATACATAGTGTGATGACAATTACAGAGAGCAATATAGAAAAGCTAATCATTATATTAAGAGAAACAAAAAGATCCTGGAAAAGTGTCATGTTTTCCAACTGGGCCACAGTGACTGGGGATGGTTGGTGCCTATTAGATCATCCTCATGTCCAGGCATTTATTTTCTGTATCTTAATCGTGTTGAGAAGCTCAGGCAGAAGAGAGAAAAAGCAATTATCTTCCTCTTAATAGAGCTGTGCATTTAAATAATAATAATAATAATAACAACAACAATAATAACAGATTGCCAGGTCAAATAAAAGCCCCAGCAAAATCAAGGGAAAGGCAGATTCAATCCGACACAACTTTCTCAGACTTTCAGAGAGCATTTTCTCCTGCACTGCAGACCTCCCTCCCTTAACGCCTCCCTCCTCCAGTTTCCTTAGTCCACACAAAGCGAGAAGTTAAAGGTAAACATCTGTTTCTCCTTGCTAACCATTCTTTTTTTTCCTTAGGAGGCTCTTACTGCTGACAAGGGCACTGCACATAATTCACGCTGAAAGATCAAGCGAGGATAAAGGGAGTGGTTTCCTGCTCCTACAAGCAGCCTGTGCCAGCACAGTAATGCTGTTTAAGCACAGCTCTTCGTCATCGCCAGCATGAATGAAAAGCCAAGGCAGCCCCGGGACACAGCGAGCAAGATCTCTTATAAATCAGGACGGCAAGCTGACCTCTGGCTCTGACACTGCCAAGCCACCATTTTCGGCCTGTTTGCTATTGCTCGGTCCCCTGGGCATTGTCTCCGCGATCCCCGGCATGAAGAAGGGGCGGGGGCAGAAGGAATTCCCCCGAGACAGCATTCTTGCCCTGGACATATAAAAGCGGTGACTCCCCAGCCTGGCTGCACCCCCCCTGCCTGACGCAAGCCCTCCCCCAGGGGCTCCAGTGCTGTCCCCTCTGAGCTGCTCCCCAGGCCCTGCACTGGCCTGGTTATGCAATGGCAACTGGCATTTTATTTAAGCTGCTTCAGAGCAGCAGAAAGAAAAATCCCAATATTCCGCTTTGCAAATGCCCTCAAGCCATACTCTTTCCAGACGTGTTTTTTACATGCCCAGCAGCAGAGCTCAGCAGCAAGGTCCCCGTGACCTCTCTTTGCTCGGGCAGACCCTGTGCCTCCACCTCATCACTTTCCTTCCAGAGCTGGGATGTCCGCCCGCCTCCGCCAGCTGACCCGGCACACCCCTCGCCCTCCAAAACGTTGGGAGAGATGAGATCATCCAGAGCAGCTTGGAAGACAAACATCCTGACAGCTCTCACTAACATTTTCCACAGGTTTCTTGTGCTCCGTTAGCTCTCGCTAGACCGTATCACAAAGCGGTCACCGTAATGAATGGCTTGTGCACTTTTGCACACACTGGTTCTTACAGTCCCCCTGCTCCTTTCTAAACAGAGTCAAAATCACCAGCCCTAGGCAGCAAACATGCTCAGTAAAGCCATAGTCTTGGAGATCACTTATAACCTGTTCTTCTGACAAACTTTCCTCTCTTTCTCCCACTTATAGATGTTCCTTAAAAAAACCCCTCAACAACAAACTACCATCTCCCTTGCAAGGGATAAACAGAAGGGTGTAAAATGAAGCCGTAACTCAGTTAAAATCCTTCATCTCAATAATTTGCCCACAAGGCTTGGGGACCAAGGAAAGCAGATGCAAATTTTCTTGCCTGGATCTAACCTTTAGCTAGAGCTTTGATGAGAGAGAAGCAATGGAAGCAAGAGGAGAGGGGATTCCCTACAGAAGATAAGGATGGAAAGGGAAAGGGAAAAATGCAAGCTGTGAGTCTTCCCTAGCAGGAGAAGCTCCTTGCTCAGAGGTCTGATGGAGAAGAAAATTTCCCAAGAGGAGCAGTGGAGACCCTTTCACACGAGTGACTGTGGACACAGAGGAGAGAGAACACACTCACCACAGTTTGGGCAGGGTGGCTTCTCCTCCATCTTTGACCTCTGGAGAGCTCACTTAGAGTCACAGGGAGTTTCTCTGCCCAGCCCAACAGATCCACAGTTTCATGTGCAATCACAGAAGGATTCAGACTGGGAAGAGACACCCAAGCACCCTCCGGTCCAGCCCTGTCAGAGCTGGGCTGTTCAGATCACTGCTTCTGCCAAAGGACCCAAGGATGCCACACTGCAAAGAAGGATTCCCAAAACATCCCTCTAGAGTGCTGCACCCAGGCCACGCAACCCAAGGGGCTGAGCCTGTCCTCCTGGGGCACAGTCTGGCCGGCTTCCACAGGGACCAGGAGGGAGGGTTGTTTTGGTCAGACCGGGTACACAAATTATTGAAGTCAGCTTAACAGCATGTCCCTCATCTCAGCCAGTGCTATCAAGAGATATCCAGCTCCATCCTAGCCTCTAGCCACGCCACGCTCAAAAGCGGACACAGAGTCGTGCATTTGCTCCATCTGCACCCAAAGTAAGTCCCCGGGGAGACATCCTCTGTTCTGCAACAAGGCACGCTGCAACCATGTCCTTTTCATAAACAGGACTTTAATGCTGACACTTTCAGAGCTCCCCTCAACACACTCTTCCAGATTAGACCACCAATAGCAGTACCACCAGACCCTTCCCCTCACACAGGCAAGGATCAGCACCTCTCCCTGTCCCACAGCAGCATCCAACTCTCGCCCCAGCATCTGCACATGCTTATGCTCCTGGTGGAAATAAAATGGTCATCACAGTGGGACGTTAATGGGCACATAAATACTACCAACAGAACGGTTATTATGGTGCTGCAGTTCACGCAGGCATCACTGATATTTACGGTGGAGTGTGGTGGTGGTTTTAAGCGGTATTTGGGTTTAGGAGCCATTACATTGTTTTGAAATATGCACGCTGTTGGTGAATGCTTAAAACTCTGCTATGCCGTGGCATAAGTGTAGCATTAATTTTGTCTTTGTAGAGGAAATTGAAAATGGTGCCCTCAAAATCATTACACTGAGGGAAATTTGGCTATAGGGGGAAAAGACAGCCTGGAGGGAGAGAAAATTTACTTCAGGCAGCTGAAATACCTTGTAGGACTTGCTCAGCCCAGGCCCAGGCATGTGGAGGGTGTCAGGGGCAGCATGGTGGGGTGTGGGGGGCTCTGGCAGCAGAGTCCCAGCTCATAGAAAACCTGTGAGCCCGTGGGGTTGACTTTCTGCCTGTGAAGTATTGTTTGCTCTTATTTTAGTCCTATTTATGCCACCTCTGTGGTGAGGGTAAGGTACAACGCTCCTGGAGGGACGATGTTGAGGACAAGGCCTGTACCCTACAGCAGTACGTATGTCTGCCACGGTCCTTCTGCCCTTAAGCACTGGCTACAGGCACTACCTGAAAGGATGCTACCCGAGACTTACAGGCTGTATCCTGACAAGTGGTACCTATGATGAATTAAACCTCTTTGTCCAGTCAGGCAGTATTCCCATCACTTATGGTGCCCGACCCAGGCAGGGCTGCACACTGCTCTCTGCCAATCCCACGGGAAACATCACACATCCCGACTGCCACATGGCAAGGGGTTCTCCTGCCAGTAAGAGACATACAGATGGTAAAAGTGGGTGGGTCTGTGTTAATATATACACACACACACACATATATATATAG
>WTSP01005082.1:18644-33015 GCA_025331215.1 Actenoides lindsayi
CCAGTAAGAGACATACAGATGGTAAAAGTGGGTGGGTCTGTGTTAATATATACACACACACACACATATATATATAGTAAAAAAAGCCCACGTCAGCTGCCATCTCAAAATATTCCCCCTGCTGACTCTGCATGTCCCAAGTTCTCTGGAGAGATGCGCAGAACCTGAATGACCAGTGCAGGTCTGTAGGTGCAAGGGATTCAGAGTCTGTTTGAATGAGCATCAGAAGTATGTGGGGTTTATTGAACTGAGATAAATTCTTGGATCTCATCCATGTAGAAAGGAAATACTCAGAATTCATCTGAGAGTTGACTTAGACCTGCCCTTTCCACCTCATATCCTGACATTACAACCTACCTATATAAAAAAAATAATAAGAAAAAAATCTCAAATCTCTACTGGAGTTTCAGCAAGCAGCAGAACTGAGTCCAGAGAAAGAAGAAAAACCCCAAACCTTGAACAGCTCCATAGGAGCAACTGCTGGTGTATGCCGTCCTCCTTTTTCTCTAGCTTAGGAGCACAAAACCCTGCAGCTGGAGCAGCAGCAAGGACCCGTCTCTGCTCAAGCTCCACTGGGACTGCACATCACAGGCATCAGCTGGGTGATGACAGTGGAAGCAGCTGTTCCCACTCCCCTAAAGCCTGGAGCTGCAGGGATGGCTCCACTGCAGCAGCATCCCCACACCCCACAGCTCATCCCCACAAGTGTTGGGGTGCAGCCCAATGAGCCATGCCAGCCAGGAGAGAGGGTCCCACCCTCTGGGGGGGGGGGGGTCCTGCCTTGCAAGTCCCCATCAGCTTTTGGAGGGAAGCAGCAAGCAGTGGATTTTCTCATTCTCTACAAGGATCTGCGGAGATCAAGGTCTGGCTTGGGACAGCTCAGATTAGTTTTCATATGTATAAAACTGTGCTGGCAACAGAGCTGCCCTTTATTTAATGCAGGCTGTGTGTGCTCCCCACTCCCTGTCTGAGCAGAGCGAGCATTACCTCACTGCCTGGATGTAACTTCCCAGCTCCCTGACTTCCATAAAAATTCTAACACCTGCAAACTTTTTAAACAAACCATGTATATTAGAGCAGGAAACTCCCCCGACATTCTCCTGAGCTAGCAGCCACGAGGCTTGAAAGCAAATCCTCTAGAAGACATCTGGTCGATGCTGGTGTTGTTATTACAAGGCCCCCCACACAAACCCCCCGCGATGCTGGTGGCAGAGAGCCCACGGACCTGCTCCGCAAAGGCCAAGCTAGAGCTGGGACTCTCTCTGCCACACTGAGCTCCCTGGGAAGCTGATGGATTGCTTTCAAGAGTGCCTTAAAAAAAAAATAAAAAACAGATAAAATGAAAAAAAAAATTAAGTAAATCTCTGTTTGTAAATGTGAAATGAAACAAAGGGTGACTCCTCAGTCTGCTTCTGCAGGTGCTGATAGCCAAGTAGTGCACCAAGAAACGTGCCTGGCCTGCAGAGACTGTGGGGCAGGGGAGAAGGAAAGGTCTCCAGCTTACATTCCTGGGTGCAATTCTCTGAAAAGCTGCTTTCCCTCCCCGCCCCAGCAATAAAAAAAACCCCTGCATAGTTGAGCAGCTGCTAACTAGGAGCTGAGTGCTGGGTGGGTTGAGAGCAGCATGTTTTCACCAGACCAGAGGCCCAGAATTGCTTCATTCAGGTGTGTGCAAACAGGTTTGCTATAACAGGTTCCAAGAAAAGGATGTTTTAAAAAAAAAAAATAAAAAAAATCCTTGTTTTCTCTTCCCCCAGACCTTCAGAGCACAATTCCCCTCCCAACAAGAACAGGAGAGAATGAGAAAAGACACTGCAACCCCCCACCTCTCTGCGCAGCAGGAATGCCCACGTGCAAACCTCATGAGCAACCTTTGTTCTGGTGACATTTCCAGCCCAGTCACTAGGTCAAAGAGAGCACGGACAAGTTTAATTAAACATCCAGACTATCTGGTGTTGCTTTATTATCACCTGAACCTTCCCACTGCTTTTCAAGTGAGACCTCAGGCACATAATCCTGACAGCAAATTAACAAGTTTACCTTGGGTTGATTGACCCAGACTTTGGAGCCGTAGAGGAAAAAGAACAAGGGCTTGAAGTTCAGCAGAGCTTGGTGCCGCGTATCACTCCTAAATGACACCCCACAGCTCGGCAGGAGCAGTTGGACTTCTCTTGCCCAAAGTCCTGTCACCAGCAGCCTGTGCAAACCATGCAAACGCTGCAATTAGTATCAGAGATAAACCAGATCCATTAGTAGATGGAAGGGGAACTCAATCTGTTTTACAAATGGAAATGAAGTATCAGCCTCAATTATAGGATTTTTAAAAACATGCAATTTAGCAAAATGTTGATTTCCTTTTCGTTTACTTCATTCTTTGTCTTTTAGATACTTCAGCTCAAGTAGCAGGCAGTATATTAACCGACCAGATTTTGGCAATGTATTTAATAATCAAGCTCAAATAAGTGCTCTTAGGAAATAATTTTATTTACAGTTCAGCTGGGGAAGAATACTAAAGCTTGAGTATTTGGGTAAAATTATTATCCTACAGTAACATATTTTGAAGGCATTTGGGCTGTAGAGGACAAGTACTAGTGAGTCAGAGCACAGCATTTGACCTTTCAGAAAATTCATCATTTATTTTGGGACGCATAGCAGGATTTGCCATCCAGCTTCACCCACCCAGGGTAGGCAGGCACTGCCAGCACCAGTTTTAGTGCCTCCCTTACCCCTCCTGTCCCCCGAGTCCCATCAGGAAGGTTTCAGGGTTCCTGGTGAGCACCAGAATTGCTCCTAAGCCACCAGTCTCACTCCTCCATACAGTTGCTTTATGTGTGGATATGTTCTACCATCTGCAGCAAGACTGGAGTTTGGGAACACTACATGAAGATATTTTAGCATGTACATGCCTGTATAATAACTTTTTTCTTTTTCCTTTTTTTTTTTAATTGGTCCAGCCCACGTTACTGTTTAAATAATTGAAGGTGCTCAGCATTAAACATATTTTGCCATGCTTTCCCCATGGCACCTTTCCCACTCCAAACTGTTTGGAATCTGAACAGAGACTAAGCATTAACTAATTAAATTTCTCAAAACAAAGGTTAATTAGTGTGTTTATTTTGGATTATGTGTATATTGAATTATTAAACACTATATGGTACCATAAAAAAAAAAAAAAAAAAAAAAAAGAAAAAAAAAGGCAGGATGAAAGGAGGAAACATTCCTAAGCCCAAAGAATGGCTTTTCTGGCTGCCACTACATTACATTAACCATTTGTTCACAACCCCAGCGTTCACTCTTCTCCAACAACCACCACCTAGGGGGTTTGAAGGCTGAAATCATAAACCCTCCCAGTCCAAAAGGAACATCCCGCAGCCTTGAACCATGACTAGAGCAGATTATTGCCATTTTAGGATGATGGATAGTGGAGCTGAAGAGAACTCATATTTGTCTCATGGTAACATTAGCTGAATGCTCCATCCAGCCACACACACGCTCCTCTTCTGGTCCCATTTGCTGAGCCAGACACAGCAGCCACCAAGGACAGGAGGTCCCTCACAGAGCCCCTTGGACAGAAATGTTCCTCTTTTCCCTCCCTCCCCTCCCCCTTTCATTTTTAGTCCGACAGTGGAAAGTTTGCAACACGCAGCCATGTTTCAAATACTTAAGTTACACAATTTTCTGTAGGCCGACGTAATAACTGGAACCCAAGCACCAGACTGCACTAAACAGAATAAACCCAGATTCTGCTTTTCTCCCATACAGCGACCCTACGACGGTAGCACCAAGCCACACAGGGTACACGGATGAACCACTTGCAACACCTAAGAGGTTAGGAAGCTGTGCTAATACCAGGCATGCTGTAATTACCTGGCAGCGTGTAAATATACCTACCTGCCCTGAAAGAAGGACACATGAGGCACTGTTTTAAAAGAACAAAGGAATCTGAAAAGCTTGCTTTCTTTCTTTCTCAAGCCTATTGTGTAAAGCCATACTTTACATACACTTGCCCTACAGCAATGGGAGTGTATCAGATTTAACTGCTTTAGGCATCTCCAGCATGCCTATCATGGTGGGTCCAATACCCATTTTATCTGAAGAGTCTCAGGACAGCTGACATGAGAGCCTTTCTTCATCACCAGAATAAGTCTCTGTATTTCAGCTTTCAATTCATTTTCCGTACAAACAGAAGCCCCGAGTCAATTACAAAATGCATCTCTTCTTTCACAGCATCCCCTATTGCTTTAGTGAACAACAACCAGCTTGACAGTACAAACAGCAAAAGTAAACTCACAGGCACTCCTCCGCTGAGAGATGATCCTTGAGTTGTGCTTCTCCAGAATCCAGCAAACACCTTTAGAAGTTTCTCTTCTGCTGCCCCACCTCAGCATAATCTAAACTTCAGCATCGTATTAGAGATGCAATTTTCAGGGACACCGGGAGATGAGCTCTGCTGGCACTTGGAAGGGGGGCTGAAAAGGACAGTTCATTGAGTATGGGTCTCAGAAGCAAAAGGAGGTCAGTTCCTGCTTTATCACCTTGTGACTGCTGCAGCACTATCGGGAGGAGCAATCGGAGATGCACCTGACACCTTCAGAGCAGGCAGAAGTAGCTTCAGCTGCTTGCTTTCCCCCTGATGTCCTGTTCCTATCCCTTGAGGTCAGGATTCCTCCTCAGCTGTGAATCTCTGCCTAGATTGACAATTATTTGCCATCAGACTTTCTTCAGATTCATTACCTGATCAGGGGACTAAACTGGATAAACTCATTTTACAGCCATTGCTTATGAAGGAATACAAATAAAATTGTCTCTCCCATTTATTTATTTTTTTCCCTCTACTTAACATTTAATCAAATGCATTTTATTACAGAAATACTCTTTCTGCAGATCTAGGAAGGCAAACTAAGGTCACTTTATTGAGGGACCGTACACCAACACTTGATTTATACAAGCAAGGTGTTAAAGTTGAAACTCCTTTTTTTTTAAGGCTCAAATATTTTTGTCCTGCCGTAGAAGAGCAAATATATCATTGAATGATGGATATCTCAGCAATCTGATTTTATTCCCCTTTTCTCCTTTCCTGATAGTCTTACGGTTCGCATTCATACCCTTTGGGAAAACTGCCTGGGAAACTTCTCTGCTGATACGTTGAAGGTCATCCACAGTAAATGTGATACAAAGTCAGCCCAGATCTCAGGCTTTGCAAACGTTCATTATGTAAATGACAGGAGCTGTGAAGATGGAAATGAGGCATACAGATGCTGTTGCACGAAAAAGCAGAGGGGAAACTTCAGATTTCCTTTCAGTACAGAGGCGGTTGGTGTCTACAGGGCTCTCTCCTCTCTGTGGTATTTCTAGCATGAAAAGGTTTCAGATTCTCTCTCGGTGTTATTTCAGAAATGACCAGCTCCGTGGCTCTCAGCGTACGGCAAGGACCGGGGTAGATCTTTAAATTCATCACACATATGGGAAGAATTGAGGGCCAGCTGCAGCTGCAACCTGGATGGAAGGAAATGGGGAGGGCAGCTGTGCAGGGCAATTGTAAATGCCTGTCCAGCATCCGTATTTCTGGGATTAGCCTTGTTGGTGGCTGTTGGCAAAGACCAGTCCCAAGGAGGAATGTATCTGTGTTGTGAATTGCAGCACAGAGACGCACAAGTGGAGGAGATAAGATTCAGCATTTGATTTCACGCATCCTTGGGCATATCACTTGGAGGCCAGATTTTCAAAGACATTAGAGATCAAAGGATGAAGAAAGATAACCAGCTTTGTTTTCAGGGAACATATTTCCTGCACATTCCAATAGGAAATGAGCACCTTTGTGCCTCTTTTTTTGTTTGTTTGTTTTGGGGGTTTTTTGTTTGTTTGTTCCCCCCCCCCCCCTTTTTTTTTTTTAATATTACTAAATGCATTTGGGTAGTTTGGTTTCATCACGAGGAGCCAACACACATTTAACTGGCAGACCTTAAATTGCACTTTGTTTCAGTTCCCCACCTGAAAAGAAAGGAGCATGAATTTCCTTTTCTTTGGTTCCTCACAGATCTTGCTTAGGTCTGAAGCACAATTTTGCTCTAAGCAATAAATACCATTAAGAGATATTTTAGGTCTAACTTCAAAAACTGAGGCGTACTCAGCAGCTAATGGGAGCTACCGGTGTTTGGCAGCATCGAAACTCAGCTGCGGTGTCTCAAGTTCAGTTCCTCAAAAATAAAGGAATCAAAAACTCGAGACTGCTTTTGGTATTTTGGGCTGAAAAATCTCCTTAGGGAACCTGGGATGCAGACATATTGATGATGGGGTGGAAAGACAGTGCTGACTCAGGTGCTCTCCCACCAGGAGACTGGCACTATCCAGGGCAGATCGAATAGGAGAGCAAGGCTCAGCCTTCACCCACCAACCTCATTATAGATCTGCTCTGACCTGCAGTAAAAAAAAAAAAAGGGAAGAAAAAAGGAGAGAAGCAGTAAGACAATACTGGAAGGGAAATGCCAACTCCCTGTCCCTAAGACAACCTCACCCTTCATGTCAACAGAGTAACAAACAGAGGGAAAAGTATGAAATTCCCTTAATGAAAAAAAGAAACAAAGGAAAAGATTTGTTGAGTCATCCAACAGTGTTTGCATGAAGATATTTTGTTAGCAACTGCACTAAAAGAGAAAATGTAACACATTCTGGTTTGGTTCTTCCTTCAGCAGTGAGATTGATTTGCGTTCACACATGGAAATCTGGTTTACAACAGTGTTCTCCTGCCCCTTCCTTTCTTTCATTGTTTCCGTCGTGTATCTTGGCTAGAAAATCTGTTCTTCTGAAAAAACCCCACACCAGACGAACTCAGGGCAGACCACTCTCCCCACCATGCAAAGGTTTTCTTCGAGAGGTATTTTTTTCTGAAAGACCCTTTTGAGAGGCAAGAAAGTGTTGTCCTTGGCCCCACCGAGCTCCTGTACCACAGGGCACTCCGGGTGAGGGGAGCCTGGCTCCCCGAGGAGGAACTCGTCCTCCGCGAGCTCCAGGGTTTTGCAACACATGTAGGAAACATCTTGCACTGGCCTTGATTTATGCAGCACTGTTAGCTAATCTCTTTTATGTAATCACCGATAGCTGTTTCTAAAGGCTAAGCCCCCAGAATGGAAGGAATGAATTAAAAGAGACAGATGCAGTTTGGATGACTCTTTGTTCCAATTACAGCCTCCGAAGTAACCTAGTTAGTTCGTGCTGATTTATGCAGGCGTTCCGATACGTCGCACACACCCCCAGATGGGAGCATACAGGTTATTTGCTGTTCAGCCCAGTTTCACAGTCTGATCCTGCTCACACCAGAGCTGCTGGAATTGCTCCAGGTTTATTCTGCTGAAACGCAATCAAAGTCCGGTCAAAAGTCGCGTGGGACTGGGTTTCCATTTGCCCTGGATGCCCTTGCTTGGCACCACTGCGGGCTTTGGGAGCTAAAGGCACGCCTCCCCCACCCAGAGCTGCCTGCCTTTGGTCCCCCAGCATGACTCAGGGAAGGCAAAATCCCTGAAGTACCTTCTGCAGCATCTCCAGGTTCATACTCCACAGAGTGCAGATCAAGAGCCAAGCTCAGGCTCGGTGACCCACTTGGCTGACATGGGTACAAGCGGCCCCGCTACACATGCCTGACAGCACCCGAAGGACTGGTGCTCCCAGCATGTCCAGACGCCTGTGCTGCACAGACCTGTTAATCAAACACTCATTTGGGGTGGGCAGGCTGTGAACAAGCCTTGCGAGAGACTCCAAATCCTGCTCCTAAGAGAGAAGATATAGTGTCTGCACAGCCACCCCAGCTTCCCTGCTTCTTGGCTTAGGGATGCAGCCATTGCCTGGCTCACACATGCTGATGAAAGACCCTCCTCTTTTTCCCCATGGAAAAATACTGCCCAATAGAGCTGTGTTTATGTTCCCTTCCTCCACCAAAGGTTCCTCTGCCGTGACTCCAGGGGTGGTTGGAGCAATCCCACAGGCCTTTGAGAATATTTTCCCAGTTTATGTAAACTGAGCACCATTTCTGTAAAAAGGGAAAGATTTATGCTTGGCAAACATTTCCAAGGAGCCAATATTTCCCCATTACTTACTCATGGCTTGTGAATACAAACCTCACACAGCTGGTACCTCCGCTAATGATCCCATTACAATATGTATTGAGCTGATACTCCGTGATATCTCATTGAGGTATTCATCCATGTCAGAAAGGATTTGTCCATAAAAAAACCATCTCCTCTCATACCATCACAGGATGCTGTATTCATTCCTCTTTCCTCTGTCATCTGATGCTGCCTAATCCCACTCAGTGACATCAATCACTGGGGGAAAATAAGACAATTAACTGGCAATTAATTAAATTATAAACTGTATGGAAGAGCAGAATATTTGTAAACCTTAATAGCCTTATTAACATGCACATTACAAGCTCGTTGCACAATCTTATGGCTATGGATGTCTTTATATATCCATGACATCACACGGACGTTAATCACGGGGTAACCACTGCTCACCTCAAAGGGCTGCACAGTGGTTCAAGGAACCTGCCTTGCCAGCCTGGAGCCGTGTACAGATGATTTACACCTCCCCTCCTGCCCCACGCCGGAGTAAAGGATGACCGGAGCACGTGCCATGCTGCATTCAGGCCAAAAGTATGTGGGGATGGCAATTCTCTCCAGACGATTTTCTGCACAGAACAGGCACCTTGTGGTGCATGTAAGAAGCAGGCAGCTCTACCCTGGGCTCTTTGATCCAGGCTAGGAGTAAACTGACTTGCAACAACTCAGAGGCCTGCTGCAACAGCCACCCAGTGCAGAGCTCTCTCTGGGATGGACCAGGCTCCTGACCATCATGAATGGTGAGCCTCGGCTCCTTCCCCTGTTCCCTGCTCAGCTGGGTGGGTTGCTGGCTTTTCCATCACGAGAACACACATGCATTGGGCTAGGGCTGAAGTCTGAAAACCTACAGGTGACAGTAACAAGAGATTATTATATAGCACACATGCAGCATGCTTTTGGTTAAAGCTATTTCCTGTAGGGCTAAAGGAAAGTAAGTGGGAAGAAAACAATGGCTGAGGATAGGCACCCGCTGCAAAATCACAGCAGCTGTCACAAGGGAATGGCAGAGTCTCCATCACTGAGCAACTGGGCTCAAAGCTTAATGAATCCAGAAATTGTGCCTGACCTGCAAGAAAGGGGTGGGGAACCCCAACCCAACCAAACCACGAGTGAGTGCACAAAGCCATAGCCAGCACCAAGTGAGCTACCAGGACCTACAGTATTGCAACGGTCGTGTTGCCACAGTATCGCTACATGGTCCTCAGGTCCCCTGTGAATAACCTTCACACAAAAAACTCTCTCTCTTGATGATACTATTTCTGTAACATTTTTGTTTTGGAAAAGAGACTGACCTAGTCCATCTAATATACACCAAGCCTTTGACTTTTTCCCCAGTCTACTTGTTCCGAAAGAAGTACCTTGTGAAGTGGGAGAGCGACCCACTAAAGCAAGGAAATTAGAGTGCAGAAGATGGATGAAGCCGTAAATCAGGCCTGCCTCCAACGGCAGGTACAGCCTAACGAGGCTCTGCCATCCCCCCTCTCCCAAAGCCAGCTGCATCCCAAACCTCCGCTGCGTTAACTCTGGTTCCAGTCCAGCGTTATTTCCGTCACCTGTGAACTGGGATGACACGCGCCCAGCCCATTCATTTATTTGTGGAGCGTGGAGCGCTGCCCGATAGCCAAGTGCTAATAAAAGCAGCGTTCCCCCTCCTGTGCCACTCCGAGCTCAGGACCGGCGGCAGGGTGGGCGCTGGGGCGCGCGGGGCTGCTGGGAACAGCCTGCCGGCACCGGCCGCCAGCGCCTTCACGTTTTCATTCTTAATTCTGAAGGAGCTGCATTGCCACCTCAGTTTCTCTCCCAGTTCAGCTCTATATTTAGCCAGGGATTCTGTCCTCAGCTTGGTTGGTTTGTTTTTTTTTCAGTGAGGTTGGTAGCTAACGCTGCTGTGCTGCTGGTACGCCCGCCTCCCTCGTCAATGCGCACGCTGTTCCGGGGAGGCATGAGGCAGTCAGATGTGACAGAAGCTGAGAGGTTTCTTTCACAGCTAGGAAGGGAGAGGAGGGAGCCAAGCGTTTCCATTCCCACCCTAGGAGCTCCGGTCCCCGGGGAAGGCTGGAATCTGATGCCGACTGGCGCTGGGAACGCCCACGCTCAGCTAACCTGACTGAGGAGAACTGGCTGTGAGGAGACGTGTCGGCAAGGCAAGATGGAAATCCATCAAACGAGATGGGACATCAGTTATTTTAAAAATAACCCAGGGTGAAGCTCCAAGAAACTGTGAGGACCGGGGGCCAGATCCAGATTCCCTAACCCCAGCTCACGTCTGGGGTAACTCCCGACTTCGGTGGAGTCGCCTGGGCTGGTGCCGAGGCCGGTGAGATCAGAATCTGGCCCAAACCACTTGGCCTCCTGCTGCACCCCATGTTGTAACTATCCACGATGTTGACGCTTTCAACTTGCCACTCATTTGTGGGACTAATTACCCATTCGCATTTGTCTGCACTCGCTTGGCTCCTAGCAACTGCAGTCACAGTCCTAATTAAAATAATAGACTGAGATTGGTAACATTACTGATTTAACAGGAAATTAGAAGAGTTACGTTCGCAGAGCTTAGGTAATTGACACCAACAGCGCTTTTCTTGTAACGTGCGTTCTGTGATTGATTTTGTTCTCCAGTCAGACCTAAAAGCAGCTTGGGAGCACATCCCACCATCAGATTACAGTACAGAGGAATTAAATGACTATTACACCACTGCCTGCTCTAGAGCTGGCAGCTGTGGGCTCGAGCACGGCTTTGAGCTTCCAAACCAAACATCAGACCCAAAATTATAAGCCTAATGTAAAAACAAAACACGTTCGGCACAACATGTTCAGTTCCCTGCAAGGCTCCTGCCCAGGGAGAGGGTTGCAGTTGACACGGGTGCAGCCTCTGTGTCCTTGGTTGCCTCAAACATCTATTCCCTTAAAGCAGGGCATGGCCTAAAGGTTCCCGTTGGGCAGATGGAAAGGCTTTGTGCACACCACCAACTGTGCACTGCACAGGGACGCTCCGGTCATGCCGTGGCGGAGCTGAGAGCAGATGGTGATGGGGAATGTTCAAGGCATGTTAAGAAGATTTTATTGTCATGTTGAAGAGAGAAGGCTCTGCTGTGCTAAACCCCTCCTGCAGCTCAGTCCGCAGGAAGAAGTTCTGTGTGTGGCTAATATTGCAAGGAATCAATACTCCCCTTCTTACGGGAGGGGAATCGTGTTTCTGGAGATGTCCCTTCTCGTTCTCACAGTGGTGTAGGTCAAAATGGTCCATACTACCCTCAGAAAGATGAATCAGTCTTTCTCAGTTGAAGAAGCTTCTGACTCTACAGTCTTCGTATGTGTTATTCATGAAATGGATCCCGGCATCTCCAACAGAACAGGCTGCCATGAGCATAACAGGGTGATTCTCTCAAAAACGAGGTGCACTGGTTCAGTATCAGAAGCTGCAGCTGGGTCTGGTACCTTGCTATCACCTCTTTCCCAGAGCCTGGGGCCACAAAGGCAAGTCATTTTCTATCCTGACCTCCTGAGTGTCATATCTCCCTCAGTTCCCTCCAGATACAGTGTTGCATTGCCCAGCAAGTTCCCTCTCCTGCATTATACTATACTACTATGGGGTGGTCAGTTCCTTTCAGAAAGGTACACACAGCCCCATTTGAAGGCACCAAACCAGAGAACGTATCTCTGTCCTCGTGTTACATCCAACTGATGGCCACTTCCCAAAAAGTCCTGGTCAACTCACATCCTTCTCTGCTTCTCGAAGGCACTCTACGATCACTGCTAAGTAGTGTCTACAAACAGATGTCCTTAAAGATTGTAGTCCTGAAAAATAAGGAGAGTGAGAGGGGACAGCACGGAGCAGCTCAGCGGTGAGGACAGGGTGTAGGGTTTCACCCAATGCCACCGCTGCAAGGAGGGGTGAGGCGTTATCAGCTACACCCCCATGGCAGGGCAACCTGCAACACACAGCGGCTGAGGGAAAACCCTTCACTGGGTTCAGTCACTTTCTCTGCGATGTCCCACGTGACACTGGCTGATAGCGTTTATATAGGCAAGAAATAGAATTGGTATCTGTACATCTACAGATTGAGGCACTGTCTTTGGAAGTGCAAATAACCGCTGCCTGCTTCTGAAGCAAGGCATCGCCTGTGAGTGATTGTGCAAACCAGGTATGAAACGCCAGAATTGCATCAAGTGGCAAGAATATTAAGTTACTTAATGGTCATATGCTCCTCTGGGCTCCTTTCTATTTGTGGGCTCAGAAATCTGCTGGGAAGAACAAAGTACACGTGGCCTGGACTTTCTTGTCTGATATTACTTCCAGCACAACAGGGCTACAAAATGTTTTGATGAACATGTACGTCTTCTGCAGAGAGCTTCGTGGAATGATACTGCCGAGAGACCTGCAACATAGGAAACACCCATCCCCGGTTTATAAACCCCATCCACCTCCCCTTGTCTCAGGGAATATTACCAGGGCCCCGGAGAGCTCATGCAAACGCTACTCTTGCAGCTTGCACGGATTATCACTGACAAAAGTCTTCCTTTCCTTCTGCTGTGCCTGAGAACGTTTACACCCAGGAGGCATTTGTCGGGTCCGTCTCGTTTGGATCCAGCAGCTCCCAGAGGCATTGCACACAGGATGCTCCAGTAAAGTCCCTGAACTGCTGTTGGGCAGGCTGCCCTGCAGACACTTCTCCCCACTGGGGAGAAGCCCTGTCGGGCATGGCCAAGAGCATTCGGCCGTGCTGCAGACACTTCTCCCTGTGTTTTTTCCCCCGCGTGAGCCAGTTTCAGGTGGTAAACGACAGCCCGGGCTTTAGTCACTCTGCACGAGCACTGAAATGAAATGAATACTGGGGACATTTGCTTCTGGAGCGTTTCCGTATCCCACCATTTGAACCTCTCTGCTATTAGCAGATGTCTGATCCCATAAATACTGGCCAAACACTCAGAACGGACGCCTGCTGCTCCCAATGACAGCAGTCAGCTAGCCTGAAAATTAAGCACCATCATCTTCTCCACCATCATCTTCTCCCCGTGTCCCTCATGGCCTGGTGCTGCTGCCCATTCCACCCCTCCAGCAGGGCACACGGCTCTCGGCCCCGCTGACTCCCACCACGGCAAGGGCAGGCACCCCATGTGCAGCCCAGCCCCATGCGGAGGTGCTGGGGAAGCTCCGAGGGATTTAGACGGCCCAAGAAATTGATATCCTACGGGACTGGGATAGAAGAGAAGCCTCAGCCCTGGATACCGACATCCACTAGCGCCTGACAAAGCCACGGTGCTGCTCACAGCTCCTGCCACCAGCCATGGCTTGCTGGGCAGGAAAAAATAGCAGTGGTAGTGACCGAGCACTACAGGCAGAGGCTGCTTCTTGCTTAGTCCCTTGCTTTGCTCCAGGATGAGCAGGGGAACCTGACCCACGCTCAGCACACCCTTTCCATGCCTCTCTCCCAAATGAGAAACACAACTGCCCATCTCCAGGAGCTTCCAACCTGGCTCTGAGTCTAGAGGCAAGGCATGGGAAGAGGCAGACGGGAAAATACGACGAGGCTGCCGAGCAGGTAACACAGCACACCCGCCGCCTCACCGCTGCAATATATTGTAAGCTTCACGACAAAGCCAAGTTGGAAACACATGATAAAGTTTAAAATGGCTTGTCTGAGCACTGACGAAGTAGGTGATAGATTCTGGTTGATCTTTAATGAGAGACAGTGTGGGCACAGCGCAACCGGCCAGGAAAGTGAGAACAAGACACGTAGTGTGCTGTGATAAAGCAGGTGACGTGGTGGCAGCGTGCCAAGGGTGACACGGACAACAGGACAGGCTAAGGAGGGTGATCTTTGCAGATGCGTTCTGGACGGAGCGGGGAGAAGCGGAGAAAGCTCAGATGTGTCAGGGTGACGGAAAAGGGATATTGCAGCAACTGGGCTGCCACGAAGACACCAACTGCCTGGGCAGGAATATGGAAGAAGCCACACTGTAGAGATGCTATCCCAAGAAACAAAAAATCTTAGTCATAGCCTGGAGTTTTAGGATAACATAAGGACATTTATAGGTTACTGTTAAGTTAACCATGTGATGCCAGCCAGAAGCCCTTCTTTGTTACCAACAGTCACTGACAAGCAGAACCGCGCACACACAGCCCATTTTCTAGAGAATCATAGAACGGTTTGGGTTGGAAAGGACCTTAAAGGTCAACTAGTCCAACTCCCCTGCACTGAGCAGGGACATCTGCAGCTACAGCAGGTTGCTCAGAGCCTCATCCAAACCTCACC
>WTSP01005083.1:1871-13572 GCA_025331215.1 Actenoides lindsayi
AGGGAAGGGAAGGGAAGGGAAGGGAAGGGAAGGGAAGGGAAGGGAAGGGAAGGGAAGGGAAGGGAAGGGAAGGGCAACCATAACTGCTCATGAGTGTCAGGGCTTTGTCTCTGTCTTCCCCTGCCAGATTGCCACCACACGCCGCCTCACTGTGCACTTTAACCCACCCTCCAGCTGTGTCCTGGAAATCAGCGTGCGTGGTGTCAAGATTGCTGTGAAAGCCGATGACTCCAAGGAGCACAGCAAGGTAGTGCCACTCTCCCCACTCGTCTTGTCCCTTCTCTGGCTGCTGGCTCATGTCCCCTGTGCTACAGGTCATGTTTGCCTATGAAACTGTCTGAGGGTGTGAGAAACACCACCAGCAGAGTTGTAGGCCCACCTCAGGGTCTCTTGCACCCCATGGGCTCCCAGCTTTGGTCTGTACCCATGGCTAATGTCCCTGCAGCTGCCAAGCACATCGCTGCGATGCTGTGAGCTGGGCTGTGCCAGTAATCTGTCAGCTGCTCCTAAACCTTTCTGCTACTATTTTGAGAGGTGTCCTCCAGCTCTGCCCTGTAATCTCTTTAGCTGGCTATGGCAGGCTGCTGATTAGCGGTCTGCATAAGAAGCCTAGAAAAGCACATCAAGATGCTGGGCAGAGGCAAGCAAGGGCTTTGCAGAAAGCTGTTGGGACACAACGCCCCACACAGCCCCCTGCCTTGAGCTGGGGAGGGGTAGGAGTAGTTCATGGCTCTGAGTGCTGTGACAGAGCTGGGCTGGGGTTTCTACAAGTCTTGCCTGTGTCTAGAGGATGTTGTCAACTCAACTGCTCTGTAAACTTGTACAAAGCAGTTCTCATTTCTGCCTGGGGCCCTTTGAACACCCAGGCTTGAATGACTGACTTGGAACTAAGTTACCCATTCACCTTCTAGCTGCTGGTATTTTTAAGAGCTTTTTTAGTGAGGGGGCAGGGCCATGTGTGCTGGGTGACCAGCAGCACTGACTCAAGCCTGTGTACAGCCTAACCCAGGGCCTCCAGGGAAACCCCACAAGATCTGGTAGAGGCAGCTGGGGTGGGAGCCAGCAGGGATGCCTGGAAGAGCACCCTGCGTGTAGGTGGTCGCAGCCCCGGATCAGGCACCAAGTCATTTCACTGCTCAGTCCAAGTGCATATTTCCAGGGGCCTGAGACTGGCTGCCCCTCATGGTGCTGGGGAGGAAAACTTTGACAGTTTCTTTGTCTCTCTCCCCCAGGTAAACAAGTGTAGCCATTTTTTCCAGCTGAAGAACATTTCCTTTTGTGGGTACCATCCAAAGAACAACAAGTGAGTAGTAAGGAGTGGCAGGGCAGCTCTCAACACCAGCAGCTCAGCACAGAGACTTTGCTGCCTTCCTCCTCCCTGAGGGACAGCACAACTGGGGCTGGGAAGGGAATGGGAAGCTTCCCAGTGCCTCAGTCCTGGGGGCATCTCCTTTGCTGCGAGTCCAGCGCTGCAGCCTCATGCTTTTGCATGAATTACATCCTACCTCTGGGCATGGGCCATGGCAGCTGGAGGCCACTAGGATTTGGGAGAGGTGCAACCAAAACCATATGCTCAAGGGTGGGTACACCTCAGGGATGGTGTGGTACCTATGCCAGCTTGTCTGCTGGTCCAGTCACTCCCATTCTCTCTGCCCTCAGATATTTTGGGTTCATCACCAAGCACCCTGCTGATCACAGATTTGCCTGTCATGTCTTCGTCTCGGAGGAGTCCACAAAGCCTCTGGCGGAGTCCGTAGGGTGAGTCCTGGCTGGGCAGGGAAGGCTTGCTCCCAAAGGGCAGGAGGAACGAGGTGGCCAGGCTGAATGCTGCCATCTCCCCATATGTGTGGGGCTTGGACCTGGCCCCAGGCTGGCACCTGTTTCCTCAAGCGAGAGGCTTGGGGTAAGAGCCAGGGCCAACGGGGCTGTGGGCAGCATATACCTGACAGCATTGGACCAAGTCCCAGTGCAAGGCTTTACAGGCAGATGGCTGAAAGTCGGGCACTGTGCAGGGGATCAGAGCAAGGATGGAGACCCTGTGGCTCTGCAGGCAGCTCACAGTGCTGATGCAGGAGGGGTCAGGGACTGGCGGGTCAAACTGGCTGTAGGGAGCAAGGGTGAGAAGGGACCTGGGGGCTCCTCCCTTGTGGGGAGGATGCTGCTCATCTTTGCCCGGTGCTGTGTTGCAGGCGGGCTTTTCAGCAGTTCTACAAGGAGTATGTGGAGTACACATGCCCCACGGAGGACATCTACCTGGAATAGGGGCTGGCACAGGCACCTCCTGCACAGCCAGGGCTGCAGTCTCGCCCCTTCCCAGTGTCGTGCATGGACAAGAGCTGCTTTGAGCCTGGAGAAGGAATGGGCCGGGGGCAGGGCTCCCCTAGGCATGGAGCACCGCCTCTTTTCGTGACTCCCCTTCCTCGGGATGGGGCTGGGGGGGACGGGAGGGGGTGGGGCTGGACAAATTGTGTTTATTGTACAAAATACTCTTAGTTTATTCTATTGGTGAAGCACCCGCTGGGTGCCCTGCCTGTGAGTGTTGGAGGGGCGGGCAGCAGCATGCTCGGGCCCCTTCCTGCTGCAGGCTGGGGTGACAGCATCTTCTCCTTCTGACCATGGCCCAGCTTCCCGTCACATCCCTCTGGGGTGACTTTTAATGCAGTGGCAGAGTCAGACTCTCGCAGTATGAAGACACAGCAGCTACAGCAAACAAGACCCACATGCTGGCTCCTGCCTGGGAGATGGGCTTGCCCTGAGCGGGCATCACCTCCCTGCCAGGCCCTGGGGACAAGGCTGCTGGGCAGGAGACCCAGTATCTTCTCTGCCAGCACCAGGCTGAGCTGAGACAGCTCACTCCTGCCTCTGACCCCCATGCCTCCCCTCTTCTATCTGTGCCCAGAGGAAAGAGAAAATCTCCCCTATATCCCCCTGCAGTAACTACACCCTCAGGAGGGAAGCCTTTCTCTGCCCCTGTCCCCACAGCTGCAGGTGGCAGAGGCAGAGCTGGGCCAGCCCAGGGCGGTGGGGCTCAGCCCCTGGACAGAGCTTGGTGCCTGCCAGCAGCGGGGCAGGGAAGGGCTAAAGTCTGCAGGGAGCCGTGCGAAGCACCTGGGGAGAGGAGCTTTCCCGGTTCCTGCAGCCAGCGGTCTCTGTGCTTCAGCTGGATCTGCTGTGATGGCAACAATTATTAAATATGATGGTTCATGGAGTGGGGCTGCTGTGCTGTTTGTGTCCCACCGCAGTGGGTTGGGGTCCTGGCTCATTGCTTCTCTTGGGACCTCCAGAGGAGCTGGGCCTTCTCAGGTTTGGCCTGAGAGCAATCCTTGGCAGACAGACATCATGAGATGATCAGAAGGGACCTCTGGAGGTCATCTGCTCCAGTCCCCACCCAACTCAGGGCTTACACTAGCTCACTATCCCCCCTCCTCACCCTTCCTGCACTCTGCCCCTATGCTGTTCTGCAGCAGTGGAGGGCAGGCAGAGCGTCCCTGAGGCTGGGCAGCAGTGGGACAGGGGCACACTGGCTCACAGTCAGGCATCGTTGTAGTACTCCAGCAAGTCGAGCTCGTCACGTTTGCTTTTTCCAGCTCTGTGCAGCCCCGCTGGCCGCTGCTGTGCTGCCTGGGGCTTGAAGCGAGGCTGCTTGGGTTTGATGCCGTAATCTGGGGGATAGAACGGGGAGCTGGGCTCAGCCCCGGGCTGCTCGCAGGGCTGAGGACAACTGCCCACCTACAGAGGTGAGTTCATGGAATTCAGAGGGGCAAGGAGAGCACTGTACCGTCCACCAGGCCAAAGTGCTGCTGTGGAAGCTCCAGGGGAGCAGAGAAGTCCTCAGGGACCGAGTAGCTGGCACTGTGGATGAAAACCAGGGCCAGGAGTGAGCTGAGCCCCATCAGCCCTCACCCATGCTGGCACAAGAGCTCTCACACACTGCATCTTCAGCCAGCCCAGACACCTCTTGACAGCTTGGTGCCACAAGTGCCAGCCCACACCTGGGCCAGGAGCCCTGGGAAACCTCTGCAGGTACTAGGGCGAGGAGGAGGAGGATGGAAATGCCATCACCTCTGGTGCAAGGGCCGTGGGAGGGCAGCCCCCAGCAGCAGGGCGAGCAGCAGGAGCCAGCGTAGCATGGTGCACCCTGATGCCTGCTCCACCATGAGGTCACAGAGGGGCCACCCTGGTGACCCTGGGACACCAGCCTGGTTGGACAAGAGGCAGCCCCCTGCCCAGGCACTTCTGCCTACCCACTCTGGGTACAAAAGCTTCCGGTCCTTCCCAGGCCCTGCCTGCTGCTTGCAGCCCTCTTGCACTGGTGCACATCCCTCTGATGCAGCCACAGCTTCAGGGCTGCTTCCCCGTCCCCATGCCCCCCCCGCCACCTTCACTTCCCTCTCAACCCCTGCAAGAGCAAACCCCTTCATCTCCCTCTGCCTGGGAGTGTCATGCCCCCCACTTTCGAGACTTGATAGTCTTGAGCATCTTCATCTGCTAAAAGCCCAGATGAAGGGAGCACTCATGGCTTTTCCACACTGCCACTGCCCCATTACAGGGCATTGCTGCCAACGGAGGTGGCAGCATCGACCCCACAGACTGCCGAAGAAAGCCCTGCGCTCCCCAGCTGCGGTGGCCCATTGCAGGGGGTGTGCATGGCCACATCCCCTATTTCAGGTGCTGAGGCAAGGAGGCTGTGACCCTTGCAGCCCCAGAGTCCCTCAGGGATGGTTCAGGAATGAATGCTCCTGTCACCCACTTGAAGCCAATGCCACTGCCAGTCTCCAGGTCCCAAGCTCTGCCCAGGGCTTGCAGCTGTCTGTGGGGCAATCCAGCACCACCAGTTGGCTACTCCTTTGTTCTGGCCCAGGGAATCTCTACAGCAGCTCACTGAGCAGATTGATGCCTCAACTGTCCCCCAGTTATCAGAGCAGATAGAAAAATATGGCCAAGGTGGTTCAGGCCTCTCCCAAGACTTTATTAAGTGTGGCACAGCAGTATTTGCTGAATTAATCTCCTAATATCTACTTTGCTCTTGCCCAAGCCCCCGAGTGCTGGCTGGCAGCCATTCTGCAAACCCTTTCAGGACACATGAGGTGCTAGAAAAGCAGCCTGGCAAGTGTAGCTCCCCAGGACACTCGGGACCTTGCCCGAGACCAGACAGTGCAAAAGGCTTCTAAGGGACAGTGTATCCCAGGGTAGACAACTGCAAAAGCTGCTGTATCAGAGGGACAGGCCTGCTGGCAACCACTTGCAAGGGGATCCCATACAAAGAGGGAAAGATCCTTCAGCTCAGTTCTTTCCATTCGGTCAGTTTATTTGACAGACAAGCCTGCTCCAAGCAGATTGGCCAGGCGTGGCCACCACGAGCAAGCTGCAGGTCAACCTCAGCGCCATGAGGTGGGAGACAATGCTCTCCAAAAACCACTACCCCTCCTGGCTTCGTTACAGTGCAGCTGTACAAAATGAGAAAAATCAAGTGCTTAAAAAAAGAGGTTGTCCCATCACCATTGCTGCAGCCACAGAACAGTCCAGAGAAAGAGGTGGCCAGGGTCTCACCATACATAGTGTCCATCATTCACAGCTAGACCTGTTAAAAAAAAAATACATACACCCCCTCCCCACCCTGCAGAACAGGAGCTGTTCATTGATCGTTTAACCAAATATTAATTATCAACATCCCTCCCCCAGCCTGCTTGCCCTCCTTAGAAATGTCCAGCCATGATCTTAGCAGAGAATAATCATCAGCCCCAGTTATAGAAATAGATTTTCTGCCAAGCAGGCAAGTAATCCATCAGTGGCCCTGAAACAAGAGAACAGAGGGATAACACACACATAGAAAGGCAAGAACGTGAAGGTATATTCCCCCCCTTCTTGTTCTGATACCCCCACATCTCCAGTTATACAACTCAGATGAACCTGAGAATAGAACAGTTACTTTTGCCACGATGGGAGACATCTCTGGGCTGTGATGCTAGAGATGAGAGCAGGACCAAGCAGGGTGTGAAACATGGCACAGCCATGGCGTAGGACACCACCCCCTCAGAGCTGACATGTCCAGTGGGGTCTCCAACGTGCAAGGGGAAAACCCACATGCAGCGAGTCAAGAGGACACTGCTGTGGCAGAGGGAAGACAACTCAGCAGTAACAGGCAGGTGCAGGCACAGAAGCAACTGCTGTAGAGTGAAAATGCTTATGTAGCACATGGCTCAGCGCAGGCTCCAAAGCCTCTCTGAAATCACTAACTGGAGGAAGCAGCTCCTGAGCTAGCTGGCTTTGTGACCTTCCCAAAGAAAGGACAATCCCACGATGCCAGGCTGATCTAATGCCACATCACTGCCATGAATCATTCCACAAAAGGCTTCACATCAGCAAGGAGGAGGGGGAGGTAGAATTCTGGTCCATAAAAAAGGGATCCTGTGGTGAAGGACTACAAGACGGACTTGGTTTGGCCCTTTGACTTACAATTGGTTCCTGCCTGAGTCAATACCTCTAGGCATCCATCGTGTCTGCATCACAGACAGAGGATCAAGGAAAAGAGCTGAAGAACAGGACTGCAAAGCAAGGCACTGGTGTACCAGATGAGGTGCAGAGCCCAGAACAGGCCTAGGTGGCAGCTCTACAGCCTGGGAGGGTACATGAGCTTTACTACTGTGGTCAGGACAGGAAGTGGTTCATCCTTTCCCATTACAGTTTAAAATAACATAAGCATCAACAGAGGGTGCACCGGTGTTAACACTCTAGGGACTTCCCAATTCCTTCCTCAGGTTGGAAACCAACAGACAAATGTTCTGCCCAAATCCCCTGGTTTTTCTCCACCCTCCAGAGACAGGGATAGAGCAATGGGACCCACTTACGTGTGACAAAGCCAACTCCAGGCACATAATCGGCTAAGAAGCGCAAAAGGAGGAGGATCCTGCCCCTAGGAAAGGAGAGAGTATGAATGAGTCCAGCAGGACACCTCCTGGCCCAGCTGTTGAGTGCACAAACAGCAACGGCAGCTGTTATGCACAGGTTCAGATTAACCTGGT
This sequence comes from Actenoides lindsayi, assembly GCA_025331215.1. Lineage (NCBI taxonomy): Eukaryota > Metazoa > Chordata > Aves > Coraciiformes > Alcedinidae > Actenoides > Actenoides lindsayi. The sequence goes on from WTSP01005083.1 coordinate 8,894, forward strand.
CACAGGCACCCAGACATCTTCAGATCTACTCACCCAGTTCCCTGATGCTATTTCTGTTAAAAGCGAAATTTTCAGCAAAAGCCCATTAGGGGCCCCTTACTCTGAATATCGGTCATAGAAAGGAGATCTCAGCAGGTAGTACAGCAGTAGGATGGTTCGTCGCCTCAGCTCCGCTCGCTCTCGCCTGTTCACGTCTTTCAGATCACTCAGCAAGCTCAGACTGGAAGGAAAAGGGCAGAGAACTCATAGCAACAGGAACCAGCAGGGAAAAGAAAGTGGATTTCTAAATGCCCTCTGTTTTCAGCTCCTGGCAGAGCAGGCTGCACCAGCTCAGAAGAGAGAGCACTCCTAAATGTTGCAGAAGGTATCTAAATGTGTCCATCTCCCAGCTCAAGACCAGCCCCCTGTGCATATTTCTCTCAGCAGGGCCTGCCCAGGATTAGGGAACGGGGGGAAGTGTGACGCTCAGCCACCACCAGCCTCGAGCACCCTCAGAGACTCTTCCTCAGACTGACCTCGAGATGTCCAGGACTGCTGAGAGGAGCCAGGGTTTCCATGATCTCTGGCCCCACACTCCTAAACTCAATACTAGAGCACACAGTCAAGGAATGGAAAGAACCAGAGATGCCTAACAAGAAGCACACAGACAAGGATCCCCTGGGTACCAGCAAAACTCTGCTGAGGACAGGAGAACAAAACACACTCTATGGCAGTGCTGCAGAAGCCCAGGGAAGGGGCTGGAGGATTACTGCCCACAGGTCCAGGTGCCAAGGCTAGCTGCCAAGGTGAAGAAGGGAGGACTGCCGAGGCCCCTGCCTAAGCAGGGCAGGACAGGGAGAGAAGGCTGGAGTGGCACTGCCCTGCAGCAGGGCCGAGCCCACAGCACCCTCTGCCGGCACCCGGGTACGGCGTGAGCCCGCAGGCAGCCAGGGCAGGATACGGTGGAGCAGAGGGCGGGCAATGTAGAGGGATTCTGCGATGGTTTCTTGGAGACCCAGAGGTGTGGGAGGCTGGTTCATCTCCTCCGCTCTTCGGCTCTGTGACTCCTCCCTCTGCTGGGGGGACCCCCAGTGCCGGGACTGCAGGGACGGGGCTGAAACAAGCAGGTTGGGTCACTAACACAAATAAAACCTTCCTACTGCACTTCTCAGCACCGCTACCCTGCTCCTTTCTGTGCTGTGAAGATGTAAAATAGGAAAGCTTGAAGAGCTGCACACACAACAAAGCTGTGGCTGACCAGCAGCCTCAGAGCTTGACTCCAGAGGGGACAGAGCAGGGAGAGGTACTTGTAAGGTCTGTGCTCCAGAAAGTATAACTACGCTGAAGGGCTGTCTCTGCTGCACAGCTCGCTTGGAAAAATACCATTTGCTAGCCTTGAATCATGTGCCTGAATCCCCGTTGCTTTGATATCCTTCCACCCGCAGGGTCCAGTGACTGGCAAGACGTGCCCCAATACAAGGTTCTGCTCTTTACTGCCCACATCCAGGTCACACATAAAGGGCATGGGGCAGAAAGAGCTCAGGTGAGGACACAAAACAGGCTCAGCTACTTACTACTCTGGAGAGAGCGTACCACACGGCTGGAACGCCTGCCAACGTAGGTGTGATCCTTCCCTGAGGAGCTGTCTTCCACATCTGCAGGAGAAAACATCCACAGGGGTCAGGCTCCAAAGGAACGCACCTCCCCCCAGAGCTGGCAGCTCCCTTCCCTACATTGCCATCAAGACCAGACTGAAAGTTTGATCTAGTGCAAACCGGACCATCCTGAAGGGGCTAACACTATGCAGAGGGTAAAAAGGTAGATCTGCCTGATGATGCTCAGGTCCAGGATCTCTTTCCACTGTCAGACCAGGGGACACGCAGCTTGATGCACAGATCAGCCAGTGGTTCCAGGCTTAGACTCCTCCACCTCTTCCTTTCAGATTGCAGGACAACCCTGCCACTAAGCTAACTTGTGCTCTGCAGAGAATGGAAAGCTTTGTGTACTGAAGCCTTGCAGTTGCCTGTGTGCCCAAACCACTGCTCGGATGAGTAATACCTAGCAGGACAAGACACATGCCCCAGTGAGGCGCCAAACCAGTGGTGACAGCACTGTGGGCTCACCTTGGGGGTGGAGAGGTTGCTGCTTCTCCCTGTTCAGCGGCACGATGGGAGGAGACGTCTGGATGCCAGCTTTGTACCACAGTAGGAGCAGGAGACGAAGGATGGCTCTGTGAGCAGACACATGGAAGCCTTCAATACCAGGCTAAGGAGCTGGGTTCCTGTTGTGCTGGAAAGGTGGCTACCACAGAAGAGGAAACACTCAGGTCTGCTCAGGGCAGTTTGCAAGGCGAGAGGGGTAAGTGTGCCCTTATATGGCACAGTACCCAGCACACAGCAGGGCTCCAAATTTCCCCAGCCTCAGGCACCAGCAGTTCAGTCCCGCTTGGGCTTTTTCCCAGGGTACCGCCGAGTCCCCTCCAGACCCCCTTTCCGAGCGCACTGCCCCTTCCCCTCCGCATGCGGCACTTACTTAGCCAGCTGGATGACGACAATGATGGTCCACCGGCCCATCTCCCCCCACACCCTGGCTGTCCCCATCTCTGCAAAGACCTCCACGCATTCTAGCACACTCAGCCAGGTCAGCAGCTTCTGCTGGGGCAGCGACTGCAAAAACACAGACAGGAGAAGGGGGACAGGATGCAGGTTCTGCTTGGGAGTTAAGCAGGGCAGAAGCACAGCCCAGCCTGGTGGTAGCCTCAGAAATAAGCACCAGGTGGTCTTGGAAGTCACAGCCCCAGAAACAAAAAAAACAGTGCCTCCAATGGGGCCACAGTCTACGCCCAAGCCCACTTCTGTACCTTGAAGCAGGGGCAGACCGAGACATCACAGTATCACACAGAGCTGCTGCCCCAGAAAGAGGGAGAACATCACAGCTCTATCTTGGATTGCCTTCCACCCCAACTGACACAGCAGGACAGTCTCCTGGGCTGTGGAACTGTGCCTGAATTCCATGTCAAAACTCTTTCCTTCTCCTCCTTCTCGTCCCATGGTTGGGATATAAGTAGGACATGTTTCCTCTTTGGTTAGAGGAAGAAGTACACTTGGAGTAGAGGCAAGGGGATCCAGAGTCACACCAGAGCAAACGCTTGCTGAATACAGCATCAGTCTAGATTCCAGGCATGAAGCCTGGGACAGTGGGTGCTCTTCCAGCCTGGTCCCTGCTCCCCACACGAGAACTTGCTGGTGCTGCCAACCACAGGATTTAACCCGTTGAAAAGCATCAATAAAGACAATACAGCTGAAATTCACTCTAGCTTTTTAACAACCACGGAGGCGAGTGTTCTGCATTTCTGTTTGTTACACACCTGACGCTCCAGCCAGAGAGCTGCCTACACCCAAACCCACGCAGCGGGCAGGCTTGCAACAGAAGAGGTCTGTCTGGAAAAAAACATGCTCCTCCTCATTCCCCAAAGGGTCTAAGAAGTGCTGGGAGCCAGTCTGGGGCTCTTGCAAGAGAGACATAGGAGCAAAGTGCTTATGTTCATTTTGCTCAATAGCATTTGCAAAGGGAGTCTGATGGATGGAATCAGAGCTTCAGTACTCCAAAACCACTGCTCTGGAAACAGTGACGGTTATTAAGCAACACTTTTGCCTAGCTCAAATTCTGAGCTTCTCAAAAAACCCCAAACTATGGAGCTCTTGGTGCAAGTCAGGGCCTGATTTCTATTGTCCAGAGAGTGATCTGGCCACTCCTCCAAGCCAGGGCTTCTATTTACCTGCATTCAGAGGTAGCCTCTGGCATTTACATACCTGACAGCAAAGAGGCCACAAAGATTTGTTAATTTCTACAGAAACTCACTGAAAGCTTCTGCAAGAAAGCAAGCATGTGTCCCAAATTCTGCTCCCACACACTCCAGCCTTACCACAGGCAGGCTCTGCTGCAGCTCCTTTCGGAGAATCCAGTCATTTAACAGCACTAGGAGATTGGAGGCAGAGTACACTAGGAAAGCAAGAGAACACCGCAATTACGGGATGCACTGAAAGCAAACCGAAGTGGGGCTGCTGCTGTCTCTCCTCCCGCGAGGGAATGAGGGAAGAAGGGCAGCAATTCCTCCCCCAGGCTGCGGGAAGACGCAGCCAGGCATAAAGCAAACAAGGGGTCAGGGGAATGGCCCCGCACGCACCCGCGCCCAGGCGCAGCGCCAGCCCTACAGCCGGCGGGTGCCGCACACACACACACACACACACACACACACACACACACACCCAGCTCCCCGCTGCCCACCTACCCAGCTCCGACAGCGCGTGGGAGTCCGAGAAGCGACCTGCGAAGGGAGAAGAGCAGCTACCAGCCAGCGCCCAGCGCTCAGAGACCTCCGCTCCGCGCTGGGCTCCAGCTCCCCGCACCCCTCCGGGCAGCTGCCGGAGCAGAGCCCAGACCAGACCCAGACCCAAGCCCCAGCGGGAGAGCCGAGGGCCCAGCCGCCCCAGTCCCGCACCTGGCAGCAGGTAGGAGAGGCCTCGCACAGTACCCTCCAGCTGGGCCGTGGCGGCCGGGTGCCGCCTCACGTACTCCTGGTAGCGCTGGCACAGCAGGCGCAGCCGAGCGGCCGGGCCGCCGCGGGCAAAGGCCGGGGTCGGGGCCGGGCCGGGGACCGCCGCCGCCATGGCTCCCGCGGCCGCGCGCTTCCGGGGGCC
>WTSP01005084.1:0-10150 GCA_025331215.1 Actenoides lindsayi
GTCTAGTTGAGGGTATCCCTGCTCACTGCAGGGGGGCTGGACTAGATGACCTTTGGAGGTCCCTTCCAGCCCTAGCCGTTCTTTGATTCTATTGCACATATGAAGTGGTTAGTGATTCACAAACAAGTTTTCCCTGAATCTAAGAACCTGTAAGTTTGATTTGGTGTATGTGGTCAGACCATGGATATTACTGTACAAAAAATGAGGATGGGAGAGGATATTCTGTTTCTGCTGTTGAGATGTCATGTTTTTGCAACAGTGAACGTTAGATCATAGATTCATAGAATCAGAGAATGCTAGGGGTTGGAAGGGACCTCTTAGAGATCATCTAGTTCAACCCCCCCTGACAAAGCAGGTTCACCTAGAGGAGGTTGCACAGGAACACATCTAGGTGGGTCTTGAAAGTCTACAAGAGGAGACTCCACGACCTCCCTGGAGAGCCTGTTCCAATGCTCTGTCACCCTCACAGTAAAAAAGTTTCTCCTTAAGTTGAGGTGGAACTTCCTATGTTCTAGCTTTACTAATAATGTTTAGTATTATTCCTTGTCCTGTTACTGGGAACCACAGAAAAGAGACTGGCCCCTTCATGCATACAGCCTGAGGAACAGTAAGCAATGGAAACAGAGTGATGAATCATCATCCAGGAATGGTAGCGGTGTGAGAACCAGCTTTCAGTTCCTGCTCCCAACACTACTTTAGCCACTATTTAAGATGAAATGATGACATAGTTGGGGTGTTCTACATCCCAGACAAATGCCAGCCAATAAGTGAACAAATCATCACATCCCAAGTACTCCCCGTGGTGTACATGCGTTACCACTTATTTTCTCAGAAGGTACATAATGTGTAGTCCTAGCCATTCTTGACGAATCCTAATCTTTCTTCCATGTTTATAAATATTTTAGTTTCCTTGTTTATGTGTTATAAAATAACAGTTTAAGAATGAAACCTTAGGTAGAGGGATGCTGGATGTAGGCAATCTTTAAGCCTCTAAAAAAAAATCCAGAATTCAGAACCTTGAAATTTCTAGGGCAAAATAGTACATTAAAAAGACTCCAAAGAAATTACTATGGTAAGGAGAAGGAGAAACACATAAATCTTTAATATAATATGAAATTAGTATATCTTTTTGTCTAGCTCCATATTACAACAGCTTTTTGCAGTCTGAACTTTTGGTTTATACACACAATTATTCTAGAAAATTTAAAGAAAAATAAATGAGCCTACTATTTATAATAGAAGAGAGAAGAGGGCACTTTTTAAAGGCATTGTTACTGAAAATCCTGGCACACGGGAAGTGCATAAACAAGTATATCTTGGCAAAAGAACGAATAAAAAATTGCTAGCCCAGTGCTTTTTTTCTTTTTGTTTACTGTCAGTATAGGTTTAGTCAGCACAATTGAGATGCCAGAACCGCATCTACTTGTCTGCCAATATAAAGTGGAAGTCTTTGTACATTGCCTGTTCCACGGGCACATATTACTATTGTCTCACTCTCAAAACAGGAAAAAGAAACAAAAGGAAATAAAAGGAGGAAAAAGGCTCACACAATTAAAAGCAGAGACCACGTTTGAAATAATAAGAAGTACTCAAATACCATCACTCTTTCTGGCTCAAATTGACAATAGTTGAGTTCTTTAGAAGTAGATACTATGTAAATTGAGCTGTAATTCTAATTAGAGAGAATAAATCCCTTTTTATTCCACATTTTCTCAGAAACAGATGCAACAGCAGTCAGTTTCTTTAATTACAATTCAGTCTCTTTATAGTTCATACTCTGGACTTAAAAACTCCCTCTTTTGGCTTCTTCCTACTGGGGAACTAAATATTTTTCTGACTCTTTCCTTTCCTTTCTGTGTTCTAAACTGCAGGACCCCAGTCCCTCTTTCTTCACTCTCAGTATGCAATTGCTGCTTCATTTTGAAAGAAAGACAACCAGCGAGTACATATACCAGCTTGATAATACATTATCATTAATCTATATAACTTAACAGACATAGAAGTACTATTTAAAACACTAAACATTTAAAAATGACAGGTAAATGGTTATAAGCACCTAGTTTATAAACCATAATAATAATATGCTCTATTATAAGTTACCTGCTGGTACTATAACTGGGTGTTTTTTCAACCATACTCCCATTCTATTATTATGTTCAGACAGGCACATGTTGTAAAAGTTTCACTTGGTAATCAACCTCTTGCAACTGCATCCTGTCAGATGAGATCAAGACTTACTTGCAGGAGTGGAGCTTCATCATTTCCAGCGGTAATTTATAATCCAAGTTGTTTGACTGGAGACATTGGTCCCAATTGAAAGGCAGCAAGTGGCAGCAAACAAAGTCTGTCAGTTGTGGCTGTTGACAGTAAAGCACATTTCACTGTACTGAAACTTGGAAAATAAAGACAGACAACTTGCCTAAGATGTTAGTGCCTACTGAGTGGTGATAGTTGGCAGTCCTGCTATCTTCTAGTAGGAACTGGTGTTATCTCCTCCACCAGGCTGCACTTCACCAATGGTTCCCAGCATGATATGAAGACCCAGGCTCCAGTGTAGTGTGGTTCTGGTTTCTTCGGACAATTATAGGAATGCTGTCAGGGTTTGTAGGGATGCAACAAGGAAGGCCAAGGCTCTCTTGGAATTAACTCTGGCAAAGGAAGTAAAAGAGAACAAGGGCTTCTTCAAATACAGCAATGGTAAAAGGAAGAATAGGGAAAATTGTGGGCCCACTGCTGAATGAAGTGGGAGCCCTGGTGACAGAAGGTTCAGAGAAGCTGGAGTTATTGAATGCCTTCTTTGTTTCAGTCTTCACTGCTAAGACTTCAGGAATCCCTGACCCTGGAAGTAAAAGTGAAAGCCTGGAAGGAGGAAGTCTCTCCACTGGTGGATGAGGATTGGATTAGAAATCACTTGTGTAAACTGAACACACACACACACACACACACACAAACCCACGGGCCCCAGTGGGATGCACCCACGAGTGCTGAGGGAGCTGGCTGACGTTGTTGCTCTACAACTCTCCATCATTTTTGAAAGATCATGGAAAAGAGGAGAGGTTCCCGAGGACTGAAGGAAATCCAATGCACTCCAGTCTTCAAAAAGGGCAAGAAGGAAGACCCTGGTAATCACAGACCAGGCAGCCCCACCTTCATGCCTGGAAAGATTATTGAGCAGCTCATTCTAGAGATCATCTCTAAGCACATGGAAGAAAAGAAGGTTATCAGGAGTAGCCAGCATAGATTTACTACAGGGAAGTCATGTCTGAGTAATCTGAATGCCTTCTATGGTGGTGTGACTGAATGGGTAGATGCAGGGAGAGCAGTGGATGTTGTCTACCACGACTTCAGCAGGGCTTTTGATACTGCCTCACGTAACATCCTCATGGGTAAGCTCAGGAAGTGTAGGTTAGATGAGGGAATGGTGAGACAGGCTGAGAACTGGCTGAACAATAGAGCTCAGAGTTGCGATCAGTGGCGCAGAGTCCAGCTGGTGACCTGTAAGTAGTTGTGTTCCCTAAGGGTCAGTTCTAGGTCCAGTCTTATTCAACATCTTCATCAGTGACCTGGACGAAGGGATTGAGTGTACGCCCAGCAAGTTTGCTGATGATACTAAACTGGGAGGAGTGGCTGATATACCAGAAGGCTGTGCTGCTATCCAACGGGATCTGGACAGGCTGGAGAGCTGGGGAAAGGCAAACCTAATGAAGTTCAACAAGGAAAAGTGTAGACTTGTACACCTGGGGAAGAACACCATACATCTGTACAGGTTAGGGGTAGACCTCATGGAAAGCAGTTACACAGAGAAGGACCTTGGAGTCCTGGTGGACAGTAAGTTATCCATGGGACAGCAATGTGCCCTCATGGCCAAGGTCAATGGAATCCTGCGGTGCATAAAGAAAAGTGTGTCCAGAAGGTCCAGGGAGGTTCTCCTACCCGTCTACTCTGCTCTAGTGAGACCACATCTGGAGTATTGTGTCCAGTTCTGGTCTTCCCAGTTCAAGAGAGACAGGGAAATACTAGAGAGTCCAACAGAGGCTATGAGGATGATTAAGGGACTGGAACATCTATCTCATGAAGAAAGGCTGAGAGCCCTGGGGCTGTTTAGCCTGGAGAGGGGGATCTTATTAATGTTTAAAAATATCTGAAGGGTGTGTGTCAAGTAGACTGGCCAGTCTCTTTTCAGTGGCGTTCTGTGATAGGACAAAAGGTAATGGTCACAAACTGGAACACTGGAAATGGCACTTCAACATGAGAAGAAACTTCTTTACTGTGAGGGTGATGGAACACTGGGACAGGCTGCCCAGATAGGTTGTGGAGTCTCCTTCTCTGCAGACTTTCAAAACCCACCTGGATGCGTTCCTGTGCAACTTGCTTAAGGTGATTCTACTCTGGCAAGGGGCTGGACTCAATGATCCCCAGAGGTCCCTTCCAACTTGTACTACTCTATGATTCTATGATTCTGTGACTGCATTAGAGAGCTACAATAGTGCATAGCAGGAGATGTAGGGCACAGAATTGTTTTCACATAAGGAACAAGAGAAAAATTTAGACATCAACTCTTCCTTTATATAATTTACTTTAGAATGGATAGCAGAGATTAAGGTGCAAGGCTGGAGGTAGAAGCAAGTACTTTTGAGTCCCCAAGGTTAACCTAGGTTTGGATGAAGGAGTCATCCATTGGCAAGCCACTCTATGTACCTTAGCAGGCAGGATGAGGATCAGAATTAATTTTCTGGAGTTTCTTGAAAGGCACATACTTTTCAGGGTGGGAACAAAACAGTGACCTGTATGTGAAAGAAAGATTGAGCTCAGCAAGTTGTAAAGTGTACCATTTTCAGGTTTTTCTCCCCCTCCCTACCCTCCCCCATATAAGTCTGCAAGATGGAACTCATTCTAAACTATCATAACTCCCCTCACAAAGCACCATGTCAAACATTCCAAAATTCTTATTTCAGGGAAAATAGAAGTTGTTTCCACTCACCTAAGTATATTTATCACTAAAATTTTTGTTGTACTTTTTCATGGTTTTAAATAATAGTACTCTGCACCCTTGCCAAGACAGAACAGAATGGGGCAGGGTTAAGCGGCACAAGCAGGCACACACAAGCATCCCCTCAGTGTTCTGTGATATGCATCTGATTCTGACATGTGTCTCCGTTGTTCGAACCAGAGTTTATATTCAGTGACCAAAATGTACAACTTTTGCACAGCAACAATATATACAGATTATTTTTAGTTCAAACATGTGGCACTACTCATTGCGCAGCTGCTTTCATGCATTAATGCATTGTGATACAAAAATCCTAACTGCAAGAACCCAAATTAATTGCAAGCAATGAGACATTTTGGACTGAAAACTCCTTTTGACTACATAGGAATTGAGTTGTTGACTTTTCAGGCTAAAAGATATATGAATCATGGAAAATATTTCATTCTTAACCCCTCAAAGTACCCAGTATTCCTGAACTAATGCAAAATGCAGTTATGTGTTGGCTTAGAAATTACAACTTCTCTGCCAAAGGTTAATTTAGACTATTCATCCAAGATTAGTTGCAAGTTTTTAAAACGGTAAATAAATTCTTGTTCCTAAACAGCATAGGTTTTCAAAGCACGGAGCATAACCCACAGTCTATAAAAGGAAAAGATTTAAAGCAGAAATGGGACATTTGCCTTCTGCATATTTGGAACATTTAATCACCCGCTTGGTTATATGGAGTAAGTTAGACTGGCAGCTTTTCCTCAGCTCCTTTAAGAAAGTACATTTCATTAGTAGTGTCTTAATACACTGTAGGATGATTTGGAATTTAGTCCTGCATCTTTTACTGTATAACTCCTCTTTGTTTCAGGAGGGAAGGGGCCCTAAGATTCTAACTGCCTGAAGGTACGGACTGCAACTTTTTCTTCTGGTTGAACAATGGTGTCTATTTTTTCACATTCATATTTCATGATATTAATGTACACATAAACCCATTGTCAGAGATGGTGTCAGATCAAGGCCTCTTTGTCTCAACACTGCTGTACCTGTAAACATCTAACCGCAGACTGAGTGGCGACTGAACCACACTGCTCAAGTTCCTGTTTTGTACAAGCTCAAGAACGAAGCTGATTCCAAGAACTGCAAACCAACCCCTGAGCATGCACCCAGACCCAGGGCTTGGAAGCTGAGGGGTCCAGAGACCCCCCGAAGACCCCCCAGAGATGGTATTGGGCATGCATACCACCACCAGATGGCAGGTGGGGTTAAGCAAAGCAGCTCCAGGAATATGCTAAATAGTTCTCCGAAAGGGGATGAATATTCAACAGGACAGTATGATAAAAGAGCAGGAACAACGAGCATCTGGGTGCAGCGTGGGCGGTGTGGCACGCATGAGTTTGGTAACATCGAGAAGTAACATCAGGGAACCAACACCATGGGAAGGAACATCGGGGGAAGGAACACTGAAATGTGAAAGAAAGAATGTTTTCCATTGGACTCGGACTGACAGAACACCGCAGACCTGTGGTAGTAGCTATAGTGACTGACCCTTTCTTCCTTTCTCTCTCTCTCTCACTACTTTGCCAACTCATTGTTGGTCAAATACAGTCGCTTGGCGCTTGACTCCATTTTGAGTCTTAATTCTGTTCCCGAGAATACGATCAAAACCTCAATCTGGTCTGTGACCAGTGCAAGACAACCCATTAATATTAGAATTAGTAGGAGGATTTTACTCTCATTCTATTGGATTGAGAGAGCTATGCAAAACTTAAGCTTGTTTTTAGCTGTAAGCACAGGGAAAAAAAAGTCTAAGGTATAAAAGGACTTTCTTAGGACTTACACTGCCATAAAGAAATGCAGTTGGGGAGGCAAAGTAATTTTTATGAGCTCTAGGTCTCAGACAGATGAGTTTTGGCAGATTTGGCTGTGACACTTGAAAACACTGATGCTATTGAATCACCTCATACTGCCCCTTTGCTGCAGACAACTGCCCACCTAAACTTAACATCCTGAGCCTGCTTTTCATAGTATAATCTTAGCACACATTTACATTCAGTGTCAGTTTAACTCAGTTATTCATGCTGGCAATTACCATATTAAAATAAGCGTGTGTGTTGTTCTGTTGTCCTGTCTTGAGGGGGGGGAAGGAAATTCAGGTCACTGAACTCTCAAAACAACCACATCCACCGGAGATTCTTGTGTAATTTCATCCCATTTTCACTTTTTTTTTCCATCTCTGAGATTTTTGTGGGAGCACAAAATATTAATTCTGTTTAGACTGTAAGAAAACGTGGTTTAGATAGATTCACTTCTGGCCCAAGTAGGTAGAAGCTTATTATTTACAGTTAGATGTAAGTTTAAAATTAAACACAATAAAATATTTAACATCATTCTTGATGTTACTAGAGCAAACTCCTCCAAGTTGAGGATAGCAGCATTATGAGGCATAGGTGAATCGAGGTTAGGTGAGCACAAGGGCCAACAGGTAGCAAATAATGTACACTGCCATTTGGTATGTGTGCCAATGCACTGTTGCTGCCAGGTGCATCCATTGACGTGAATACTTTTCCAGTCAAAGAGTTCCTATAGACCTGTGACTTGCCTCAAAATGGCAGCCTACTTGCAGTTTTAGATGTGGCTGCGATCTTGAAAAGTCAGGTGCTACGTTGCAAGCAGCCAGGAGCGTGTTTACAGCCTCAGAAGCTGCTCAGGGAGTAACTATACTTCCTGTAACTCCATTCAACATCACTGCACGGGAACTGGGTGCTCATGTTTAGTTCAAATGGACACCATCTCTGGTCTGCAACAGCTGGACTTTAGTCAGTAATGCCTTGGTAAATATACAGCCTGAATATTGTCGCTGATCAACTCATCACAGCATCTTCCAGAGCAGGGAAATCTGGTGTCTGCATAGCAGAACTCCTCCAGTTCACAGACCTGTCATCTTTTCATCTCTCCAATACTTGCCCTGCATGACAAAAGATGCACAGAACCTTAATGCACCTGGTGGACAGCCTGATGTCAGGCTACTATTTTCTTGAAAGTGGTTGTTGTTAATGGCCTATTTTCAGAGGCTGCTTCTTAGTAGGCATTCACTATTACTTAGAAACATCCCATAAATAAGAAGCTTTCAGTTCAGAGGTGCAACAGATGATCTTTTTTTGTTGCTGTTCTCTCAGACAGCCCTTATTTTTCATCTGACAGACAAATCAAAAGCTGTCTGCAGAAGACTGAATTTCTGTCCCAGCAGCTGTACAAGGGAAATTAGAGCAGATAACCCATGTGTAGTTATAAGAGAGAATTTTTATCTGGTACATTTAGCCTTTTTAAATCCACTACACTATCTGCAGAAAATAAGTGACACTCCTGAATTTCAAAAATCAAAATGCCAATTTTAAGGTCACATTGATTGTATACAATCACTTTACTGAATAGCATAAAGAAGACTAATTATAGATGTACTCTGAGTTGTCCTAATGAAAGTATCATTCTGTTTAAGAATAATCAAATTTTGTACTCATATGAAGCAGTTCTAAAGTAATTTTCTTAAATGGATAAGGACATTTTGTGAGTCTGCAGAGACCACAGTAACTTACTAGATCAATGAAAGCTTGCAAAATATCAGCTGCTGCAAATTTGCCTTGATAAAGTCTTGACCAGATTGTTCCCTGGGAATTTTTCAATTGTTTGCATCCAGCCTGCAATAAGATTTTGGAATTCTGCTTCCTGCATAATGCAGAAACAAGTCTGTTGGTGGGAAAGCTAGTTGGCATGGACTTCTTAGTGAGGATCTTTTGATCTTATTGCTACCTGGGCCAGGTGCCCTTCTATTCTCCCTGATTGTCACTGCATGTGACAATGGCATCTACAGTATTGCATAGTCACAGCCTGTTCCTTACCCAGTTTAAAACAGACTATTTTAGTTGTAAGGGACCTACAGCGATCATCTAGTCCAACTGCCTGACCAGTTCAGGGCTGAACAACTTAGCATGTTAGCGAGGACATTGTCTAAACACCTTCTAGACACTTGACCACCTCTTCAGGAAGCCTGTTTCAGTGTCTGACCACCCTCTTGGTAAAGAATGCTTCCTAATCTCCAGTCTAAAGCTCCCCTAGCACAGCTTTGAACCATCCCTATGCATCCTAGCACTGGCTCCCCGGGAGAAGAGATTAGCACCTCCCCCCTCCTCTTTCCCTCTTCAGGAAGCTGTAGAGAGCAATGAGGTAATCCTGCAGCTTTACTACAACACTTCTGCAGCTCTAGCACGTCCTGTGAGTGAAATAGTGTAATTATACAGCACACAGAAGTAGTCCTACTGTCTCTTTCTGAATTCAGTAATTTCATGATGTGACAAGACCACGTTCAGAGATGGCAGCTGTGGTAATGGAAGAGAAGCTCTGATGCTGATCTCACTTGAGCTTTGGTAGGATCAATATCAGCTATTGGCCTTATAGTTGCTCTAGCTTATATATACATACAACCTTGCACTAATACACCAGCTAGTGCTGCCTCTATGTGGGATCTTCTATTTCTATCACTGCAAGTCATTTATAGTCAGGCTTTACAGAAAGGATTGGTTTTGACTTGTTGGTTTTTTTTTCTTTTACACATTTTAGCCCTTTTCACTGGCTGCAATGGTTTAGCTTGATGGTTGAGATAGTATGTGGCTACCAGGCAGAATAATCAAAGGAATATGAGCTTGATAGAGATCCTAAGGTCAACAACCACTTTATCTGAGGAGATAAACTTTTTGCTGGGATAGTGAAGAGTTCACTGTAACTTCAAGTTACTATACTAATTGTTTTTGCAAAATTCAGTCAAACAAAGGTAGAAAAGGAAAGCACTGCATTTATAGCACTGACTGGCCAAGCCACTTGCCATAATATTTGAAAAGTCTTGGCAGTCAGGTGAAGTCCCTGGGGACTGGAAGAAGGGACCCATTACACCCATTTTTAAAAAGGGTAGAAAGGAGGACCCTGAAAATTATTGCCCTGTCAGCCTCACCTCTGTGCCTGCAAAGATCATGGAGCAGATTCTCCTAGAGGGTCTAACAAGACAAATAGAGGACAGTGGGGTGATGAAAGACAGTCAACATGGCTTCATCAAGGGCAGGTCCTGTCTGACAAATCTAGTGGCTTTCTATGATAAGGTGACTACCTCAGTGGACAAGGGAT
>WTSP01005087.1:0-11335 GCA_025331215.1 Actenoides lindsayi
ACTTTACATCCTAAAAATCCATTTAAAAAAAAAAAAAGCAAACAAAACAAAACAGACACACACACCCCCCCCAAAAAAAAAACCCAAACCAAACAAAACCAAAACCACACAAAAAACCCAAAAACAAACCAAACCAACCACCACCAAAATAAAAAAAAACACAAATAAAAACACCAAAAAACACCAAAAACAGAAGAAGAAAAATACTACACCATATACCAGCTCAGTCCTACAACTTGGTTTGCTTTTTGATTCTTCATTTTAATAACTTGAGCTCCATTTAGTGTCAATGAGGTGAAAGACTACCCTGGCATTCCACAGGACTTAAATACTATGTTCCAACCTAAGCTGAGGGAGGAAATCACTGTTCCATATCCCCTCTTATCTCCTCCTTCTACTGGAACTGCCTTTTCCGATACACGTTCTCTTGTGCGAGTCAGCCTTTGATTTGAATCTCAGATGGAACACTCATGGGAAGAATACTGAAACACACCAATACAATGAGTCTTCATTCAACAGCTAAATTGAAAAAAAATTATTTCTACGTATGAAATAATTTGAATTTAAAATTTCACTAAAAGAAGTGATTTCTTGAATTGTAATAAAACAACATAATACAATTTGTTTTTAGTGTGTGTTCCATAGAAATTTAGAAAACTAGTTGAAAGACAGGCTACATTGGAAATCTAGGGATCACAGCACAGGTTTTCTTTCTTCTTGTCTTTTCATCATAAAATTCCTGGACTGGACGACTGAAAGATGCAGATAACTGCCTGCTCTCTGTTCTGTTGAAATAAAGAAAAGGAAAGTAAATGATGCAGGAGCAAAAGAGAGGAGAACTGTGTCATTCTTGCTGTTACGAAACACACAGCTATTCATCTTTTGCAGAGACGTGCAGTGTGAGAACTCAGGGCCTTATTTCCAGTAGTGGCTTTTGGTTCCGCTTGCGGCAAGAAGCGGCAGATGAGGTTGGTTACAACTCTGCAACGCCCAGTATTTCAGCATGGGAATGGTTAGGGACAAAGAACAAGTACTTGAAACTTTTAGTTAGTGCTCAAGAGGCAGCTTATTGGATAGAGATAAATGTGTAATCAGTATACAGTCAGAAAATCAGAGGCATGCAAATGATGCTGGAGGTAGCAGAATACACCCACAAGCAGAGAGTATCATCTGTGATCCTTTCTACACAGAACCATGCTGTGGGACCTCCGAATACCAATCATCTTCTTAAAACAAATATTCATATTTGTTGCTAAATGCTGCAGGAAAAGTCCCTTCTGAGCAGACAATGGAAAGTATTTTAGAACTCTGAGCAGAAACACGGTAATTTTGTAAAACACTTCTGCTCTAACACTGCCTGAGCACAAAGCTGACAGCTGAAATACACCTGATTCCAAGTTTCGTTTTAAACAACGGCATAAACTTCCTTGGTCTGTCCATGAAATTTCAGCCTTTCAGCCAGGTAAGCTTTTGAGCTTCTCCTGAGATTCCTTCTGCTTACCCTAGGGAGACAGCAGTTTACTACACAGTAGCAGAGGTGCCATGAGAAATGACACTAAACAAGCCCAACAGAGAACTTCTTACCTACAACATTTTCTAGATTCTATAGAAGCCCTTGGTAGGCAACCCCTGATACAGGGAGTAATATGTGAAAGAGAAACAGGCACAGTGTTTGCTAAATGTCTGTCAAAGACTGAATAAAAAGATAGTATGCCTGGAATGAGTTAATCTGAAGGATGCTGGTGTCCAGGGAGCAATGAAATCTACTACAAATATTTAAAATTTCTGATAAAATTTTAAGACTTTCTGTTAAATTAAGTTTCTTTTCTGTCCAATTTATGGAAAAATTTAACTCAAGCACAGAAAGTTCTCATTAAAATACTATAAGGTCAACTGATTGATAGGAAATCAAATATATCCCTACAAATGAATGTTGATAGATAGCAAATATCCAATTTCAACTAATATGGTGATCTATAGGGGATCCTTGTTTCCCAAGCAAATAGGCACTAAATCACTTTGGTTAGGTTGACGCTGTAAATGCTCAATTTTAATAGCTGCACCCAATTCTCTCAGGGTTAGCTAGGCAGACTCCAGCTGAAAAAAAATGAAATCTCCTGGTACACGATTATGTAGCCTCCTTCTTTTCCAGCTTGTGTAAAAAAATCCCATCAGACTTAAAAGTTCTTGTGCTACTTTATCACATTCTTAGCTGGTGCAAAGGTCCATCATTGGAGAATCACAGAGAACCTCCAAAGCTGTTCTAGTTTATTTGCAGGGTTATACCTGCCCATAGCTTGCTTTGCTTTGCAGCTTGGTTGCTTTTCCTTTCTCACTTTGCCCTTGGTTGAACTGAACATAAACTCAATGTTGATTCCTTCTTCTCCACACTGTAGATGGACAGAACTAGCTGAGGATTTTAGCTTGCTTGTGAATTTACTTGACAATTAAATTTTGATTTATAAATTTTGATACTTGACAAAATTATTTGACTAGTAAAATATAGAAATAAAAAAAACAATAAAAAACCAAAACAGATGTAAACCAAAGTGAAATATAAATGGTGCCTGTATTTATGTGAAACTTTGAATTACTTTGTTATGGAAATTATTTGGAAATTACACCATTTTTGCAAACGGTCCAGAGTTCTTTTTTAATTCTTTCTCAAGACACACAAAGGTCCCGAGAAAGTCAAGGCTTTGAGGCTTAAAGGACATTGTTTAGGAAGCAGTAAAGATGTTTTTACAATTAGACTTTTGTATAGTCTTTGAGCCTGCAAAACTGGCTCAGCAAATGGCAAAGCCTCAGTTGGGAATGTGCTTAATGGAGAAAACTCCTGGAATATTACATCATGATTTCTACTTTGATTTAGCAAACAATATGTCTATGAAGTTTTATATATCTGTAAACAAAACCAGACTGGAGGGAGAAGAGAGAAGCAGTTTAGTGTCTTAAAATAAAAAAAGAGCATGCATTCTGCCTGGCTAACTAAAAAATCAACTGCAAATTGTTTTAAATACAAATTCTATTCATATTACAAACAAACAAACAAACCCCTTTGCTACTAAAGTCAGCTTAATCTAATAAAAAATAATCCAAAATAAAAAATTGTTTATGACTCTCCTCTTCCCAACACATTTTAAACACTTCTCAAAAATATTTTTGTCAGATTAAAGATTTTTATCTTTATCAAAGCTGTAGTTTGTATTTTTAACACTCAATATTTTACAAACTGAGTAAATATTTTACAGGCTTGACAGTGTCAATGATACTTCTATATAATTATACTGTATAAAAAATTGCTTATTTTGCATGCTATGCAACTTTCAATATGCCAGAGACACTGCAGAGGAAATGTAGCAGACATTACTTAATTAGCTGCATTCAAAGAAAGCTTTACAGAGCAAACATATGAAAATATAGAACTTCCCAGTCTTTCTGCACTTTACAGGGGGACCGTAACAGATACAGAAAACTATTTGCACTTATTTATTACCAAAAGTAGAAAACCAAACACTACTGAGACCTTTGCAGTACAGATGGTTACACAAAAAAAAAAATTCATAATATATCTGTAAAACTTAGAACCTAGTAATAAACAGAAGAAAATTCAATTACTTGGCTCTTCACTAGTTCAGATTCAGCTGTAGTTTTTACTTGGTTTTAACATTATACTTTGTTAATCAAGACTATCATGCTTATTTATAGTATTTATCTAACCCTAATTCGGGTATATTTTGAGCCAATGGATGCAATGAACATCCCTAGTTTCACAACAGTACTGTCTATAGAAGCAAAATATGGCAATAAAGTCAGATAGGAATACACTGCCTGATCCTGCCTCTATTGAAGTGAATAGCAAGATTCCCACTGGACTTTGACAGAGAAAAGCTTCACTCCTAAATTTCGGGGCATGTAGTCAAACTGCTTGAATTAACAGGCCTATTCTCTCAGGGAAATTCACTGGGGATTTGGAGATCACTTGGTGAACTGCATGCATGCAATTGCTCTCCTTGGGTGACACAAGCTGTTCACACAAACTTCGTGAGCAAACTTATTTGCACAGACTGCAATTCCAGCTGCGTACGAAGGTGTCTGCTGTCATCACACGTGCACAAATGCTCTGCATTATGATGCTATCATGATTATTTGTAACCAGCGGAGAAAATCGCCCCATTTAAAGACAGAAAGTATTTAACACAAGTTTATATTACTCAAAAGTTGGCTTTATTCACTCGTTTTCACTTAAGGTGAAAATTTTCCAATTGCAATTTATTCATCCTCCCTGATCAGTACAGGTTTTTTCAGTGAAATTCCTAGCAGTGAATAACTCTGTTTTCAAGGAGATATTCATCTGCAACATAAGTACTGGAGTTCAGTCACCAATACATCACATCACTGAATATACATATATGTACAACATGCAGAGGTGCTGAAAGGCTAGAGCCCTTTACCTCCCTTCCCCCACAACATTCGTAGTGCAATTTCTACTCCAGTATTTGCCATACAAATAAATTATTTCACTTGCACAGGCAGTAACTTTTTTTTTCACTTTATTGGTAGTAACATATCAAATAATCTTCTTTAAGATAGGTCTGCACTTCAAATAAGAGAAGTAGCTAAGTATTGTATAAACATAGCTAAATGATCTCTACTTGTCTTACTTCTTGATTTAAAAATACAGGTGTCTAAAATCAAAGCCACAAAATTCTTCACAGCCTGAAGGTAAAAAAAATTTAGGACGCTCGCTTCGGATGCCACAGTCAAAGTTATCTGTGTTTGGTTTAAACCTTGTTTAATTCTACCTGCTTCAGTAGGGATGGGTTTATTTTCTTCCAGCCATAGATTCCAACAGGCAGAAAACAATAAACACCATTCCCACCCCAAAAGGAAAAAGGGGTGGCTGGAGTGGGGGGGGGCTAAAAAAAATGAAGTAATCTTTTTCATGTTAGATGTTGTACCTGAGCATGATGAGCAGCTAAGTGATGGAAGCGTGTAAATTCACTGGGACTTTTCACCCTCCGGGGTATATTTATGAGATATAGTTTGGGCACATGCTTTAAAAAGATCAGCTGGACTATTTGTATTTAAGAACAGTAAGAAACGATACAAACATTACAACGATGATTTAAAACAAAAATTATTATTCCCATGAAAGATATGGAGGTAAAAGAAAAATGCAACAAATGTTGTGTAAGTTGTCAAAAACAGGCATAATATATTAACACCCACTCTCTTAAAAAAGGTAACTGGTTATGAGACAGGTTTTATGAATCTGAATTTTAGTAAAATTTATATATGATTGCACACAATTATGAGTTCTGCTGTTGGAGGAGGAGCTTTGAAGAGCATGTTATTTAATGAAGAGACGATAATGGGCAGTGCTAAAATCAAAACTATAGGTCCACAGAGTGGTTATCAGTTCTTGAAGGACTGAAATAAAGACTGACATTGTTTCGTATTTATATTAACTAACATTAATAACAGTCATTGCTGACATTAAATTATGTGGCATTCTAAGAACAAAGGTGGATTAGGATTTTAGGAAGAAAGCCTGATTTGCCTTCAGAAGACACAAACCAGAAATAGGTTTAATATACTCATATGAAGGGCAAGGACTAATTTCTGCTAATATATAAGAAGCTTATCATTTGAGGATGATGGGGGAGAAAAAGCTCATAAGTGCAAGCTGGAAAAAAAAAAGAGTCAAAACAATACAAGTTTGAAACGACATTAAGAAGTAGATAAAGTCTCAGCTTTGGTCAAATTGCATCTGCAAAACTGCATAACACACATGTTCAAAAGCCATTAAGAGAATGAAGATAGGCAGAAGAAAAGTGTGCCAAGAACCCATATACTCCTCCAGTGATCCACAGCCCTCCCTGTAAGGAACTGCAGGAGTTACCATATCATAACAAAACCCAGAAGCGTTTAACCAGCTTTGTATATAAGAGGAGATGGAATTTCTGCCTACAAATAAATCAGATGGGTAAACTCTGGAGGAGGCAGAATTGGTGAGAGCACTATTTTATGTTTACTGACAAGCTGGCATAGAAAGAAATGATACTGAGCTTGGTCTTTAGGAAGGGGATATTATTAAACAGCCACAGGAAACTCTCTAGCATCTCTAGTTCTATCAAACAAGGGACAAAAATGAAATTCAGTGCAGTATTATTAATTAGTGAATGTATGAAAACAGTCCTGCATGGGCTGAAAGCAGGGCCCAGAAAAGCCACAATAATGCCATCTGAGTATCAATCATAGTTTCTTATTACATACATGGAGAAATTTGACTGCTGTTTGTCACACAGAACATCCTCGGGCAACACAGATTTAAACAGGCAAGAAAACTTAATAAATACTTTTTTTTCTTATTTTCTTGTCAAAACAAAGAGGCAATTAAAAAGCATGTTCATAATGTTTCAACTATTTCTGTTGCCTCTGTATTGAGTCATCTGGTGTTTATGCAACAAGGAAAAGGAAAAAAAACTGATAAAATCCAGATCCAAGAAAACATGCTTCTCGACTATACCCAAATGCTTTAGTTCTAGAGGTATCACTCAACCAATCACTTCTGGTAGATGACAAAATACACATTGACACCAAGCAGGAGGGCTCAGCTTTTAAAGGAATAAGAATTTATCTCCTCTACAGTAAAGATTTCTTCAGCAGATTAAAGATTAAGATATTTTCTACAATAAGTACAACTATTTCAGCTATAAGATAACATTTTGATGGAAGCTGGGGCACTAGCTTTTTACTGTTTATAAATAATGAATGCTTTTAGCTAACTGTTGCAGATAATCCTAAAAATTCAGTGATACTGAAAGGTCTTTCTATTTAGTTTATCCCAAATAAATCAAAATAGCTAAAGAATGAACAAAGATAACTGGTTCTGTTAATTTGTATTAAATTCAAAGTCTGAAGGGAACATGTAAAAAAATTATTGTTCTTCAATTTTACATTTGTGTTTATCCACCCTATAGCCATCTAAAACTATGGTTTGATTTCATCTTACATACAGAGTTTAAATCATGAAGGCACTGCATGAAGAACAGTTAAACCCCTCAATATCTGCAGTAATCTAAAGGGCAAATAAAGAAAAATTCGGATCTCTCCTTTAAACAAAAACCTTTGAACCTCTACACTGTCTCATGAATGGGCTGATTCACAGAGACTGACATAATTATATTTAAATGCCTTCAAGTGTTTCTCTCAAGCACTGATGTTGGCCTGCTACTTACATTTAGCCACTGGTGGTATTTTCTTGCAGGTCAGTTTATCAGCAAATTGTGAGTATAATTCCATTGGTTAACATAATGACCAACAAAAGAACTGCCTGATCTGAAAAAACTGTACACGTGTCTAAGAGCAGTGGTGGAAAAGATAGCAGTGACTTACATCTTTCCCCCTCCAACCCTTAACCAGAACTCCTCTGATCTTTCCTTCCAGTGGGCAAAACAGGGAATATTTCTTAATTACAAAATATTACAGGATTACAACATTCTTCGTGTTACTTACTGGTGAGAACCTCATCTTGATCTAAGTTACCCAGCCTTCAGCCCTAAAAGAATTGGATCTGATCATATTTTACACACAGACATTATTAAGATATTCAGTCAGTTCTAGGACTATAAAGTATCCATTGTGAGACCAATTCGTTACTACTTTTTGCAAAGACTCACATGCTAAGACAGTTTAACATGACCCAGGCTTCTCATGTTTCATTCTAACACCAGAACTTACCCAGCACTCCTATACTGAAGATGCCAGTGCAGCTATTGCTGAAACATTTGTGGCACCAACCTTCCCACATTGCTGCTGGCCTTTGTCAAAACATTTATTTGCAGAATCTGGCTGCTAAGTTAGTGAACATAGTTAAATTTATATCCCCCATTCCGAAAGTGTTTCTATTTTTAGTATATTGGCATTTTTTAATCTCTGCTAGTGGGTTTTGAAACATAATGTCTCATTTGAATACATTAGCATATCAGTGCCACAAGGTCATTATAGGCAATGAAAGAGGTTTTACAGCCATTACTTCCCAATAAAACTAGGAGAAACAAAAGAGTAAATAGCCTATTTTCTTAAAAAAATAACCCCAAACAAAAAAAAATTAAAAACCAAACACACACAAAAGCAAAAAAACCACAAAAAACCCAAACCAAACTAAAACAAACAAACCCAAACAAACAAACAAAAAAACACAAAACAAAAAACCACACTGATAGCAGAAAGAATTTATTCTGTAGGCATTTGATACATCTGTGTCATGTATTGCTCTGGTCTAAGCAGTTATGGATCCCTTTGCCCTTGTTGATTTTAGAAATATTCAGTATGATTTTTCATACATAAGCATCACCAAAAAAAACCCCAACCAATATTAAAAGGAAATAGGGTATTTTATTCATTGTTGCTAAACAGCTCTGCTTTTGTATCTCGTAACATTTCTAAACATGAGTAGTAGAGCGACCAGAAAAAAATAAAAGAGTGATCTGTTTAATAGTATTGAATAGCTTGCTTACCTGCTAGTGCAACATGGTTATCAGACTGCTTTGACAATTCGTTATACTCTAACATTGGAAAATTCTTTTAGACAGCAACTGTACCAGGGCAAAGATAATCATGGTCTCCTGTCTTTGTAGATTCAAACTGAAACATCTAACAGTTTACCGTAGATGAGCTCTCCAAAAAAGATGATACTTGCATTAAAACATCCAGTTAGATATTTTTTTCTGCAGTAAATACAAACATCTAAACTTACTGGAAGCTACAAATCGCACAGAGTCACACTGTCATATAAACTCGGGAAATTCAACTCAAGGCATCGTGACGTTGATGCATGAACCTGGTTTGTTCATGAGGGAAACATTAACTTTGCTTTTGAACTTGCTCTTATTGTGCATCTAGATCCATGGCTGTTCGATTACATTTAAGAACAGAAGTTCCTGAAGAGGAAACTGACCACTAGCAAAGAGAAAGCTCAGCGACAACATTCTTTTTGATGTTATTCAATCGCTTCGTCTTTCGTTTGCTTTCATTATTCTTCAAAGAGACTTAAAAATTACTCCTCCCTTTTTGATCAATACAGGAATCAGAAAGCCCACAAGTTACTAATTTTCCACTAATGTATTAAGGAACTGAGGTGGAAATTATTTAGGATGCAGAAGGGTTTTCTGAAATTACAGGCTATTTTACAGGGCGCTTACAGCGCTGCTTGAATTTTTGAATTTTCAGACTGATAGATTGAGCAAAGAAAGCTTCTATTTGCATTTTATAGGGCACTGATGTGGGAAAGACTCAGAAGCGTGTGAAAGCATCCAAAGAAATGAGTTGAGGATGCAAAGGAAGTTTTGTTTCACTTTTTGACTGTGGTTGGAAAATAACATACTTAGTAGCATGTTAGTGTATACCTCAAACATTGTACAGCCATTACAGTAAAAAGCGTAGCATCTCAAGTGTTTTTAATCTACTTTTCACTCCTCTGTATCATCAGCTATTCCCTACTCCTTTTGACAATGTGAAGACTTTACAGACTTAAAGACACTATGCTGGACACCCCAAAGGCATGAAAAAACTCCCAACACTCTACGAGTACCACAGGGCGTTTCTGTTGCTCCTGGAAGAGCACAGCCACAAGAATGGGAATGATGTAGCAGGACAGCTTAAGATCTTGACTTTGATTTAGTCATTGTTAAGAGACACATGCAATGCTGTTAACACGGCAAAAAACCAAACCCAAGTCAACACACAGAGACAAGTAAACCTAACCCATGAATCTCACTAGAGCTGGAGGAGTTAAGCACTTAATAATACAAGTCAGGAAATCCACGGACAATAATGGTATCATGTATATAAAAAATGCAAATGTTAATGCATACATGTACTCCTAGCTCCACCTAAAATCTTCAGATATAGTTGCAGTCCAGAGAAACAGTTTTCCTCCCTATCTGCTTTCCAGTGGGTTGCAGCTAAGAGGTCTTACATGGCTAGATATGAATCCAGCAAAGGAAAAGGGAAAAAGAATATACCCACTGTTTAAAACCCAAAGACAAAAAACCAAAACCAAACAAAACCCAAAAGGCAGTCCTCACAGTACAAGATGCTGTGGTCTCCAAAAGTATTCTAAGGAAATACTGGTTTATGTTTGTCCTGGTTTTACACACTTTCCCAGGAATCTGTTAATGGTCGAGGATCCTGAATTCACTGAATTTGTATCAGATCCAATGTATTCGTTCTTGTTTACTTAGGGGATTATTTTATGTTAACTCTCTGCCCAGAAAAAAAGTGAGATACTTTATCATGATTTCCATAAGAAATTATAGAAAATATATAGCATTTTAGTGTATTTATGGGAAAATATACTACCAAAGCCCACACAACATGCTGTACCCACTCTCCATTCATCCAAACCACAACATTCAACACCATTCTTTGAAAAAACAAATCTATACTGGCATTTAAATACATGATTTTCAGCAACTACCTTTTTTCCAGATCAAAACACTGCTTCCAAAGTCACCTTGGGGAAAAAAAACCCAAACCCAAACCCAGAAAAGCTGTCATCGTGTGAAGGCCTGTCTCTCCATACAGTTGAATTTGAGCAGCATGTCTGGGGGAAGCTAAGGGGTAGCAGTGTTAATTCTTTGGAAGTAGGGTAAGAGCTCCATCCCTCAACTACCCTGGTGGCCCTCCATTCACTCTGGTTTATCTTTTTTGTAATGGAGAACTCAAAACTGGACACAGTATCCAAACGTCATCTAAAGTGTGCTAAGTAGAAGGGGGAATAATCCCTTCTCTTGCTCTACTAGCTGTGCATTTGTTCATACAGCCCAAGATGCTGCTGCCCAACTTCGATGCTACGGCACGTTCTTTGCCCACATCCCAGATGCTGCCCACCAGCATCCCCAGGACCTTCTCCTCAGTACTGGTCCCTAGATAGTCAGTGCTCAGCCTGTACTGTTGGCAGGGAATCTCCCGTCCTGGGAGATTTGCGTCTGTCCTTGTTGAGTTTCATATGGCTCCCACCAGCCCATTCCTTCAACCTGTGTAGGTCTGAACAGCAGCCTTGTTCTTGAGCAGATCAAGGGCTCCCCTCCAGTTTGTGTCACCTGCAAACCTGACGAGCAAGCTCCCCATCACCTCATCTACGTCGTTGGTAAAAAAGTTAGACAGAGTGGGTTCCAGGATAGCCCCCTGTGTTATTGTGTGTCTTAGTGGCATCCAGGCAGAGTACAACCCTGCTCTGTTTGACCAGCCTGTCTCGTCCCACTGAGGGGACAAGGAGGGAGGCGAATCTCTGTGACCCCCTGAGAGAGGCTGGCCCTGCGCGGCG